>JBBBDQ010001651.1:370000-430000 GCA_037127315.1 Ascarosepion bandense
CACAAAACTCAGTCTCACTTTCTGTTTAGTCCATTACTGGAGTGAGAAACGACGAATTAATACCTTTCCCATGTATGTTATTGCAACGAATTCAATTCCAGTCTAATACTTAACTTGAATTCGTAAAGTCTAAGTGCTATAGAGAATTTAATAGAACAGTTCTACTGAAAGTATTTGCAGAATAGACACGGGAAGCTATATTACAGTGTTGAGAGAATAACTGAAGACGTGATGTCAAGTCAGGATGAATAAATTCGTATGTTTTGCTTCGTAATTCAGCAAAAATCTTTATATACATAGCAGATGCACCAAACATAATGTGGTCGTAATATTCAAAACAAAATCGCAATATTCAAAACTAGCAGTATAGCCCGGTGTTGCTCGGGTGTAATGAAAGATTTAAACAAATCCACGGTCCTGGAGCTCAGACTCTTTGGACGCTGGCATGAAAAACTAAAAAGCAATAATTGTTTCCAGTTAAAGCGAAACTGTAGACTGAAAGAAAAATGAATAGATGTAAGTCAAATTTGGATTTTCTGGTATCGATATCAAATAAGTGTTTTTCGTCGTAAACTGAATTTTGAAGGCTAAATAAGTCCTCTGAGTAAATGGTATAATGGCTGAGACTAAGAACTACAATTATACCTACTTAGAGCCAAATCCGAAGAAAAAACTAAAATAAAAGGGCTGAAAAAATACAGACATACAGTCAGATAAACAGATACACACACAAACATCTTGACTTATATATATATATATATTACCGATTTTCTGCACTATTGTAAGAACTGCAACCTTGAAACTTCTGAATATCGTTTCTTATATCTTTGTCTATGAGTGCATCAAATTGGATTAAAATCGGACCACTCCTTCTATAACCCGATTTTTTTTAAATTATAGATTTTCGATATTTTTCTGGCGTACCTCGACAGAAAACCTAGCTAAGAACACTCGCAGACGGTTATAGTACAACTGTGTAAATTTTCAAGAAAATCAGTTCAGCCGTTTCGGAGTCTATAGGTAACGGACACACACACACAGACACACACACACAGACAAAATTCTATTTATAAATAAGTTTAGATATATAAATATGTAACCCTGGCGACAAAACTGGAAAAACTAGTCTGCACGCGGACATCATGGAGGTATTCATATTGATGAACATTAAATTTAGTACATTTTTGATGGTTGTGGTAATTATGAGAAATGTTAATTTTAGCCTGTCCATCTCTTTATTCAGCTTCAAGATCAAATTTCACACCATATATAGAAGTGCTACCCACAAATGCTAAGAATACCATGGACGAAAGGAATGAATATCGAGGCATTAAAATAAAATAATACTGTAGTCTGAAAGCGATAGCTGACATTTCTGAAAAACGAAATTAAGAATTTAACACTCACATTCATGTTCAAAGAGAAAGAAGAAGGCAAATAATAAATATAAGTTTCTGGAATTCAATGATACAACTAAGACTAAGAATGTTATTTAAGTAAAAACTTACTTAGAGCAAAAACGACAGTAAACTACAGCGATAAATTTTCACTAAATTCTAAAAATAATAGGCCATAGAAAACAAGGCACTTAATCCCTAGAGTGAGCTATTAACGAGATGTGTTACAGCAGGAAACTGTCCACACCTCTATGTCCCATATGATTCCTGGTGTACCTATCGTGTTTACTCAGGTTATGTCACGAGATATCTGTGTTTCCCATGATGTTCTGAGGTATAAATAAACTGGGCAAATACGTGTGACGCGTCATCGGGAGGCACAAAACGACCTTCCCCACAATACCAATACGTGTAAAAGCTGCCACCCAGGATAAGTGGTATAACGGCTAAGACAACCAACTTATTCACGTATACAGCATTAAGATCATAGTCTCTAATTTGAAATAGATTACTAGAAAACACCTTCAACAACCATCCTAGGTTAATATATATATATATATATATATATATATATCGATTTATTTTCTAGAGAATATCTTTGCTATTCATTATATTATGTGTTCTGAATTCCCTGATGTAAACTGTACATATTTACAAAGAAGTGCGGAAAGGCAATCCAGCTCTTTAATCTCACAAAATTGAACCTGTTAAATTTCAGTATCCCACCATGTGAGAATATATATATTCTCACATGGTGGGAATATATATATAAACATGGACGATATCACAGAGTATAAACTCTGAATTGAAAATGCAAGAGGGCAGTTTTTTTTCTTTAGCGAATCCGCTCGTGCCTACTCTTCATCAGAATTGGCAAAATTTAATGACACAAGCAGACAACCTTTTCCACAGAAAAATTGTAAATGAGGAGGGCAAATTTTGGAACACAATTAAAACTATTTGTTACTTAAAAAATTCCATTAAAAGTTGCCTTTACAAATTTATATATAAATGTAAGGTCAATAGACACCTCCTAACATACTAACTTGCTCCCATTCTATCAAACACTCTTCCCATCTGCCCAACCCTCATCCTCGGTATCTATCCTTACCCATATATCACCTTCCTCCTGACATTCCCTATGTCTAACCACTCCTTCTCTTTTCCTTCCCCTCTGTAGCCCCATGCGCAATAGTGGCAGTGGAATACCTTGCTTGGGGTGAAATGATTAATATATATATATATAAATTTGGAAAGATATATATATATAATTATATGATTTACACTATTTACTTTGCAAAAAGTATTTTCCTGCTCTTCGTTGCTATATTCATGACGTTTGGCCGTTATAATACACAGCCTTCATTAGGTGATTGGATTTTCGAACTGAACACGTTATTTCGTACACCGTGATAGATTGCTCTAGTTCAATCCCTTTTCTTATCTTAGGATCAGTTATCTCACTATAACTCAGCCCTCAAAATGTTATTTTTCTTTTGCTCAACCTTGCTGCCATCGGGTATTGAACTCACAACTCTTCGGGTTATGTCACTGAATTCAACCAACGCTTATATCTACTTTTATCCTAGTGAATATTTGGCTCGGTGGACGGAAGAAGGCTTCACTTCAAAATGCTAATCGCCTGAAAAAAACTGAAGTTTAAAACACCCAAAACATCTTGAATATGAGAGCAAAGATGAGGACAGCACTCCGAACAGTGTAAATAGTGTAAATAATATATTAATTCATTTCAGAAATATAGACAGGATATTTTCTGGTATGGTCAACAATTGTCAAAATATTTTAGACGACATAGCATTTATACGATAAACATATATATATACACATGAAATATAACATTCTACTGAATACCCGCATGGATCTAACATCATATCTCTCCGAAACTGACAAGTGACTGAGATCAAAATTATTCGAATATGCAAAATACAAAAATGGGAATTTAGAGAGTTTTTCCACAATTGATATCCGGACTTGCGTGCAAAGATTGATAAGAATTCAAGAGAAATTAAACAGACATACTCTTATTTATCTCACACACACGCACATACATACACACACACACAAATATATATATATATATATATATATATATATATATATATATATATATGTATGTGCGTGTGTGTATGTGTGTGTGTGTGTGTAAGAATGTAAAGATGTATGTATCTATGTATGTAAGTGTATGTGTAAGTGTAAGTGTGTATTTTTTGCATGCATACATGTATATATGTTTATTCTGTTCGTTTAAATACGGAAAAAAAAAATTCAGGATCTTCCCGGTTTGATAAGCGTGAGAAATCATGTATATTTATGTGTATGTATGCGGGTGTCTACTGCATACGCATTTTTTATGCTAAACAGTGATATGAATATTTTTTCCTTGAACCAGAATTTATTATTTGCTTTTACTGAAAAAACAAAGAAATAAAAGAAACGTCTCCACGCCTTCTTCTTTTTGTCCCGTTACTAAATCCAACAGGCGACTCATGTTTCCCTTCCATTCCCCCTCCCATACAGGTGAGTGATTATCCCACAGTGAAAACATGTCTTCGCCGCATAGTGCCCTTAATCGCTCCAATGGACAAGAGTCGTAATGTGATTTGGCGTTGCCTTCGCCAGAGAACGTAGCCTGATCAACACTCAACCTTATCACGGTTACACTGTCAACAACTAGGCCAAGCAGAAAATGTCCAAAGAATTTTGAAAAAGAAAAGATTAGACGTTTACCCGATTCCTTTATTCCTTTTTTTTATTTTTCTACATTATTTCTTTTTCCTTCTTGTCTCTAAAATTGTTTCTTTTTCTTATTCTCACTCTCCCTCTCTCAGAAGCTTTTAATTTCTTTTTTATTCATCAGATTTTTTTTTTGCCCTGCTTCATTTTAAGATTTTTTCTCACTATTTCTAAATTTTCATTTCTCTTTTTCTACTTTTTCCTTCTTCATCATATTTTTTTTTTCATTTTTTCTGTATTTTGAGAACTCTGTTCATTTATATTATTTCCTTCACTTTGGCTTTTTGTTTTGAATTTTTTTTCCAAAAATCTCACCTTCGACATTTTAATCTTTTTATCTTTAAACTTATTTTCATCTTCATGCTTCTTTTTATTAATTTCCTTCTTTCCTCCTCCTCCTCTTCCTCTTTATTCTTCCTCTTCTTCATCATCATAATTTCCCTTTTGTTATGTGAGGAATTTCCTATCATTTATTAGTTTCCATTCGTCTTTCTAAGTTTATTTTACACCTCTTAAACTAAATTCATTTTATTTGGGCTAAACGTATGAATGTAAAATCCTCATTCATTTTTCTGTTGTATTCATTCCCCTTTCACTCGTCTTTTTTACTTGACATCGACTAAGTTTTTTCCTTCAGAAAATATTAACAGTGCATAATTGAAAAAAAAAGAACAAATTATATCTTTAAACAAAATTTCTCTTTTCTCTCATATCTGAACAGTTTCGTACACAATGGTAAACAAATGAGAATTTTAGAATGACTTAAATCAACAAAACGTTCTCATTTTAAATGGCTTTTCTTTTTTTTAGATACTTGTATTTGATATGGCGAATCATCTGTCGGATTTATAAAAAAAAATGAATTATAAATTCTCCTGCTTTACGACATTATGAGAAATAAATAATTGGCTAAAATCACTTTCTACAAGTAAACTACAAAAATTCAACAGTTTGGCACTAATCGTCATTACAATTTAACACAATATATATATATATAGTCATCCGCAGACAGATCTGTTTCGCTGTATCACAGCTCATCAGTACGGTTTGACTCCGATTACTTTTTAACCCAGGATTGAAACCCGACTGAATTGGCGTCAGTCAGCGATTCTACCTCTGAGTTATGGGCACTCGGTAGAAGGAGGGAGACATTTTTAGCGTCTATATTATCATTATACACGGCCAATAGCTGAGACTGTTCTAATTCATTGCTGAATGAAAGATGCGTAGATGCCATGTTTGTATTTACAGACAGAGGAGAGAGAAAGAATAGTCGTATGGCTTATTTTAGCAAGTTTTTGCAATATATTATGTCAGTTAATGAATGGCATATATATATATATATATATATATATATATATATATATATGGACTTTGAAAAAACAGTAGTTACTCTAGCCTCTACGCATCGTTCATTCAGTAATGAATTAGAACACTCTAAATACTGGTATGTGTTTACATGGTATATCACACGCTAAAAGTCTGCCCCCACCCAACTATCGAGCGCCCATAGATCAGAGGTACTGTGAAACAGATCTGTCTATGGATATATATATATATATATATATATATATATATATATATAATTTGCAATGATGATTACATAGATATATTTTTTCACATATATATGTTTGTTCAACATACACACTGATACACACACACACATACACACACACACACACACACACACACACACACACACACATATATATATATATATATATATATATATATATATATATCCGCAGACAGATCTGTTTCGCTGTATCACAGCTCATCAGTACGATTAGACTCCGATTGTTTTAACCCAGGATTGAAACCCGACCGAAGTGGCGATTCTACCTCTGGGCTATGGGCGCTCGGTAGAAGTAGGCAGACTTTTTAGCATGTATATTATCATTATATATATTGAGAGAGAGGGCGAAAGAGAAAGACAAGTGAAGGTACAGTGACAAGAACTAACGGAGAGAGAGAACAAGTATATTTCAGGTTTCAGCATGCCTGCTTTGCTTTAGTCTTTAGTACTTATTAAACATCATTTCTCTCTCACTCTCTTATATATATATATATATATATATATATATATATATATATATATATATCGTATTTTCTTTTAATCTAACTTGCCTCGGTTTAAAATCGATAGGTCTCTGCAAATATGATAAAATGTAAGTAAACACAACACCGCCTCATTTGTACTCGCCCCACTGTCCAACAGAAGTGCCTAGTCTCCTTGCCGGACAATTTTCCGAGTGTCGGTTTGGTGCTGATAAATATCATGACGAGAAAATCTCAACAGCTTAACTTGTTGTTGAAAGAGATTAGACTGTTGCTAAAATAAGATGGCTAAAATCAAATGGCATCAAATCAAAACACTCAAGTCTGAAAATTGAAATGTTCTTAATAACCTCTCTCAGGGTAGAGTTTATATTCTAAACATCCTGTGAAGATTGTTGGTTGTTGTTTATCATTGACTGAGCAATGTGAAATTTTTGTCCTTAGCTCCTTTAACAGTTGTCACTTATTCAAACGGAATTGTGAGTTAGAGATAGTGAGTATTAATTTCAAATAGCGGGAAATATTTCATGAGAAACATTTTTAAATATTTTGTTATTTATCGGATGTGCGTAGTGGTCCAGTGGATATCGGCTCGGAACAAGGAATCGGATAACTGAGTTCGAATTCCAGTTGAATTCATTGCATTCACTTAGGCGCAAATCCGTCTCTTCCTTCCAGTTATGGGTTAAATAGCAGGACAGATTGGGTTCTATAGCCTTGGTCGGCAACTAGTCTACCGCAGAAAGCAATGGCAACCTACTGCGGGATAATCTTCTGCCCAGTCAGTCATGCCTAGAGAGAGACATGATCGCCCAAGCGTGTTTCACGTATGGCACTTAACTGGCTGACTGAATATAATAGTTGGAAACATGATTAAGGCTTCTACTGATCATAAAGTGGGGGACCGGTTTTCAATTGTTATGAAGTAATAAACTGATCCCCCCTAATTATACTTATATTATATTACATTATTATATTATCTCATCTCCCTCCAGATATAAGTTAAATAACAGGACAGATTGGGTTCTATAGCCTTGGCTGGCAACCAGTCTACCACAGAAAACAATGGCAACCTACTGCGGGATAATCTTCTGCCCAGTCAGTCATGTCACTTTCGAGACATGATCGCCCAAGCGTGTTTCACGTATGGCACTTAGCTGACTGACTGACTTCTATCAACAATCGTTTCAAATTTTTCGCGTTCTTCTCAAAATTATTATCATTTTTCAAGTCATCTAGATCTTAAACATAAAGTAATGTCTAATTTGGATTGTTCGAGAAGGATAAATTATTAATCAATGTGACATAGGTAATGATAAATGTTCTGACTGAATTAACAAAATCTTGTTATTATAATTCTACTAGCAGTATATTGCTTGGGTGTAATGAAAGCTTTAAAACTAATCCATGGTCTTGGAGCTCAGACACTGCCTAAAGAATATGTGTGTGAAGTTTGGTGAGAATCGGATAAAAATTGTGGATTTGTATAAAGGACATGCAGACATATAAACAGACACACACACAAGCATCTTGCCTTATATATATATATATATATATATATATATATATATATATATATATATATATTATCGATTGTCTGCACTATTGTAAGAACTGCAACCTTGAAACTTCTGAATATCGTTTCTTATGTCTTTGTCTATGAGTGTATCAAATTTAATTAAATTCGAACCACTCCTTCTATAACCCGATTTTTTCGATTCTCGATTTTTGATATTTATCGGGGGTACCTTGAAACAGCACCTAGCTAAGAACACTCACAGACTCTTATAGTACAGCTGTGTAAATCTTCAAGAAAATCAGTTCAGCCGTTTCGGAGTCTATAGGTAACGGATACACAAACACTCACACACACACAGACTCTCTCACACACAGACACAGACAAAGTTTCATTTATAAATAAGTTTAGATGTTCACATCCAATGTGCACGACAACATAATCACTATAAGAAATGGGAAAAATTGTTTTTTAAATTTCTCCCATTGGGAGGAAGTCGAAAAAATATGGTGGAACGAAGCGGCAGATCATCAAATATTATTAATCTATTTCCTTGAAGGAATTCCAACAAGTAAGACGCAAGATAAATTCTTCCGAAAAACAGAGATATCTGGACCTGTAGCCAATGCAATGAACGAAGATATGAACCGACGTTTACTTGGAAGAAAATATTTGGAATAAAACCGGTTAAAATTCCGACACAGATATATTAAATCTTTTTTTTTTCAGGAAAATAAGTTTCTGACGTGCACACTTATTGATTTTTCCAGTATTGATGGCGGATTACTTCTACTCGAAAGTTGCTTTTCTCGCACTTCTCAACTGTGGAACTCTATTCCTTTTCCTTGCCTCTCTGTCAACTATAATCTTCAAACGTATCAAATCAACGTCAATCACCATCTTCTGTTTAGTTGTGTACCGCTCATCTTTTCTCCTCTCCTAAATCACGCCTATTTTCAGTTTTCTCTTTCAAAATAATTTTCTCTTACCTCTGCGTACTAGTTGTATTTCCGCCTTGCTTTAGGTGGAATGATTAGGAACAAATAGTATTTTCACTTCGTGTTACTTTTGGTAACCATATTAGTTGTTATTCCTGTTGAGTGTCCTTAAGAGTCATGGTAATTTATCCATGCACACATGAATTCTTCCTAACTATGAACAAGCAACAGTTTCTGTTTTGTGCATAATGCTATTTCAGCAGATAGTTCTGACACCCGGATCCAAACAGTCTCATTTTGTATATAATTTTAAGACTGTTTTTTGTTACCATATTTGTTTTACGCTATTCCCTCTTTGTGTTTTTATTTATGACACCTAAAATGCCAAAATATTAAGATATACGGCTTCTGTAATTTGATAAACTACTATGTAATTGGATGTGCGTTGTGGTACAGTGGATATCGGCTAGGAGCGCGAAACCGGGGCGCCGAGTTCGAACTCCAGTTGAATCCAGTGTATTCACTTACGCGCACATACCCTTGGGAAAAGTATTAACCCGTCTATTCCTTCCAGTTATGGGTTAAATAGCAGGACAGATTGGGTTCTGCAGCTTTGGTCTGCAACCAGTCTACCGCAGAAAGCAATGTCAACCTACTGCGGGATAATCTTCTGCCCAGTCAGTCCTGTCTCTTTCGTGACATGATCGCCCAAGCGTGTATCACGTAAGTCACTTAACTGACTGACTGACTATGTAGTTCTGTAGCGCCACTCACAAGATTCTAAAGAATATTTTACTGACTAAAACCTATTCTGTTCATTTACTTCAAACAATTTAAGACAGCTGATTATTTAGATTTTTCTGAACGAGTTGGCGCCATGCATGGCATTCCTGTGAAATTCTCAATCTGCCAAGACTATTGCAGATCATGACTCAAGATTTAAGATAATGTTTTGGCCGTGTAGCAATTTGCCGTGTGGAACGAACGTAGCTCAAACGCAGACTATGTGATGTCCATCTCCCCTCTCGTTTATACTAAACTTATAGTATTATATGTTGATGTTCTGTTTATGCCTAGATCATGTAGGAAGATCTCAGCATAAACACATGACATGAAGGATTGTGAAAATACGGAAAAATATTGCGCATGAACATTTTTTTATCATCATATCGCCCTAAGCAAGGCATTTTACTGCCACTGTTGATACTAGGAGTTTTGTTGGTCTCTCACTCAACTCTGCCGACATATAATAACCAGGGAGTTACAAAACATCGTTTTATTTTGTCAGCAAGAGTAAAGGGTCTGGAGAAATTACCTGATAGATATTACAATGTTTTTCTCTTGTGTGGCATAGCGCAGTCCTGTTGCCAGATATAGGGTCTTCCAGCAGCAACCCTATTGTTCTAAGGTAGTTTTCCGATCTGCTATTCCTTCGTAGTTACAATTACGTTAACACAACCCTTTCCTGCATTCATCGCAGATTGACACTCATCACTCTGAAAAGTTCGCATCGACATTTCGGGCACTACAGCATACCGTTCCAAATTTCAAGAGAAGTGAATTGTGTTATAAAGTTCATTGGCTCACCTGATTCTGCTATAGTGTGCAGTCGAAAAAATTAAAAATATACAGTAAAAATATACCCATTTACAGTTAGATCAACCAAATGCAGCCGACAATTCTACTCCAACAGCTACTTTTCTTGCACTTCCCGTCTATGGAACTCCCTTCCATATACTTGCTTTCCTGACGGCTAAAACCTCCAGGAATTTAAATGCAATGTCAATTCCCATCTTTTATTCACTTAAATCTAGTCCTTTCTACATCACTCCGTATATCTTATTCTTTTCCTTTCTCGCTACCTTCGCAACTGTCTTCTCATCTAGGTTCTCATCCATCTATTCTCCTCTCTCTGACACCCCCTGTAACTTGTTCGTCATTCTCTTCACTCACCGCCTTACTATTATTTTACTCTCATGTAGCCCCTTGCGCATCAGTGACGGTACCGCCTTGCTTGGGGTGAAACGATTAATATATATATATATATATATATATATATATATATATATATATATATATGAAATTGTGTATGTTAAGATACTTTTAAACAATAACAAAACAAGGCAAAATCAATAACGATGAAAATATCCCAGGAAATTACAAAGAGAGTTGAACAATCGACAGGCTGGATATTGAAGAGAGTATGGATATATATATATATATATATATATATATATACACTACCGGCCATAATTATTAGGCCACCCCAGTTTTAAAAAAATGATGTATTTCATAATATTTTTAATATTTATTGCCAAGTGGATAAGTCTAAATGAAAATAGAATGGTTTTTCTGTTATTATTTCTTTGCAAAATTTTACAAGGCAGCCAGGAAGCCTTTGCTTCGGCCAGCTAATAAGAAGAGACTAGCGTGGGGAAGAGATCACAAAAACTGGACACCAGATTAGTTAATTCGATGCACATATTATTGTGAAGTATTAAAAAAGAACCATTCTATTTTTATTTAGAATTATCCACTTGGCAATAAATACAAAAAATAGTATGAAATACATCATTTCTTTTTAAAAAAACCTGGGGTTGCCTAATAATTATGGCCTGTAGTGTATATACAAATTTACATCGTTAATTTGTATACATTAATTTTTTTTCTTTTTATGATTGTCTTTTCTATTTTCACACTCCTGCTGTTACTCCTGTTTTCACTACTCTTTTCATTTCTGCTTCACTTTTCTTCTCTTTTCTATCAGTTTTACGTGCTCTTTTGAATACTCTTTTCACTACTCTTGAAAATTCTGTTTTCAATTCTATTTTCTCATTTCTCTTTTATTTTCTCCTTTCATTTCTTTTTGCCTTTACGACTCGTTTCATTTCTCTTTTTACTTGTCTTTTTATTTCTATTGGCTTTGCTCTTTTAGCTTCTCCTGTCACTTCTCTTTTCAATTCTCTTTTCCCTGATATTTTCCCTTCTTTTTTACATTTCCTCTTTCTTTCTAGCATTTGTCTGTTTTCCTGTTCTTATTGTACTTTCTTCATCTTCAATTTAAGGGACAAAATTTTAACATCCATGCCTTAATATTAAGTCTGATCGGTTAGATACAATCTGCTTGGAATATGTTTAAACATTACCTACAAACTGATGTTAATTTTAACGTCTCCGTTAACTGCTTTCTTTCAATCATCTAACAGAATTATTTTCCCATTCCATCAACACGACTGATGCATAGAACCAGGAGAATGACTCATGGCACCATCTCGGCTATGAATTGGAAACATCTAGTCAACTGCGAGGTTTGTTACTGGGAAAGTTGGTTCACAGTTTCCTGTTAGATAGCTTTTCTCGCCAGAATCTATCATACATATTTATAAGTGTACCATCCGTCCATGAACTGAATTTTGCTGCCACATCTGCTGTGATTTATGTTATTTATTTAGAAATTCTTGATAGAATTAAATGAATAGTCTGCAATGTTATTGAACCTTAGTTGGCATCTCAATTAGAGTCATTTTCCAGCTTCCGTAATATGGCTTATCTGTGCTTTTTTCTAGAAATACTTTCATAGCAATTGTTCTAAACTACATTCCTCCATGATAACTAGATTTTATGAATTTAAACGTAGTACATATAATTGTCAGAAAAGGCTCATGTTTTTACAGTGAAAATGAGTCGATGTAAAAGCAAATCTTATGCAAATGGTTTCTTCTCTCGCACTTGACGCTTGTAGAAATTATTTCTGCCTCTCATTTCCCATTTAACTTTGACCTTCAAAAACTTTAAATGCAATATCAATCAGTAAGTCTTCTCTTCATAATTTCTATTCTTTTACTGTTTTCGCTTCTTAATAGTATATTTTTTACTTATATTCTCTCACCCACTGTAACTATTTCGGTTATAGGGGCTTTATGGCCTTTCTTGAGATTAAATGAACAATGTCAACACGGAATTCAAAATAGATCGAAAATGTTGTAAGCATTTGCACCTCATAAATTCATATGTTCTGTGGAAACTAGAGCACCTAGAACATTGAGCTTGTCTCCCCAAAAATCCTTCGGTGTGTCTATATGGGTAAAAAAAAAATGCATCCAGTAAATTTTTACAGATAGATTTTGGTTGGTTGTTTTCTTTTTATGGCAAATCAACCTGGGTGGGTTATTTATTGCCAACTAAACTTTATTTATTTATTGCTGGTAATACCTTTTTCTTTCAACAATTTATTGTTGTTTTTTTTTTTATATATATATATAAATTTTGTGTCTAGTAATATATTTTTCTTTTTGAGTATCAATATTCATTGGGATTTGTTTTTTAAGGGAAGGGTCCCCAACACCTACCCTTGTTATTTAACCCATAACGGGAGGAAAGGGACGGATTAATACCTTTCCCAAGGGTACCAGTGCTTAAGTGAATGCAGGGTATTCAACTGGAATTCGAACTCGGCTCATCGATTTCTCTTTCCGAGCCGATATCCACTGCACCACAACGTCACTAAACGCTTACAGCACCTGGCATTCCCAAGCGGTCACCGATCTAAATACTGACCAGGCTCAACGTTGCTTAACTTCGCTGATCGAGCGAGAACCGGTGTATTCAACGTGATAGGCCGTAAGCCACTTTACAGTTATAGTTCCAGGATAAAAAAGAGGTTTTATCACTAATTCAGACGTCACATAAACTCACTACTGCCAATACCAAAGCACCCCCCCAACATACTGTGTTCGATAAGCGCAGTTACTCTAAAATTACTCTCAATTATGGAATGTTTACAATATGTATTCCCTTACAAATTATCGCACGGATGTGCGTTGTGGTACAGTGGATATCGGCTCGGAACGAGAAACCGGGGAGCCGAGTTTGAATTCCAGTTGAATCCATTGTATTCACTTACGAGCAAATACCCTTGGGAAAGGTATTAATCCGTCACTTCCTTCCAGTTATGGGTTAAATAGCAGGACAGATTGGGTTCTATAGCCTTGGTCGGCAACCAGTCCACTGCAGAAAGCAATGGCAACCTACTGCGGGATAATCTTCTGCCCAGTCAGTCATGTCTCTTTCGGGACATGATCGCCCAAGCGTGTATCATGTATGGCACTTAACTGACTGACTATCTAAACCACATACTTTGACGTGTTAATGTTATAAGAATCGCTACAAAATAAGCAATAATTTGAATATAACTTATAATATGTAGATATTTGAGATAAGAAAAGTCAGTATCATTCCTCAAGAATACTCATTTTTTCTTATAATACGCACGTGTCCACTCTCACACACTCACACACACGAATATATGTGTGTGCCCCCAAATAAAAGCAATATGTAAAGTTTACAATGAATTATTTTTGATAAAAAATATTTCTTTTATGTCAGTTTAATTTCATGCTGATAGATTAAATTCAGTATTTTATTCATGAAAAATAATTGATGCGTTTCAAAACGAATAAATCTGGCTTTGAATTAGATTTTCATCACGAAAATGGTGATTTTAACCATATTTATATATCCCTCAGTCCTATATAATTCTCTTTATTTAAAAAGTCTTTAAAAATGAAAACATACTTTACTGAAAATTTACTATGAATATTAACTGATTATTTCATCTGATGTGAGATAAATATAAATTATCCATTGCTTTAATTAACTCAGAAGATTAATTTTAACAGGGATGTAGGTTATTTTGTGAGTTGTAGACAACTATCTCGAGATATGTTTGGGATTTGTTTCTACGCTAGATATAACCATGAAAATTACTTGATGAATACAACATAATCGCCATATTTATATACATTTTATCTCAATAATCAGAAAATTTTGGAAAACATTGTAAACATTGTAATTTTTTTTTTAATCATCTCACCCCAAGCAAGGCATTCCACTGCCACTATTGCGCATGGGGCTACATAGGGGAATGTAAACAGAAGGAGTGGTTAGACATAGGGAATGTCAGGAGGAAGGTGACAGATGAGTAAGGATAGCGAGGATGAGGGTTAGGCAGATGGGAAGAGTGCTTGATAGAATGGGAGCAGGTTAGTGTGTTAGGAGGTGTCTATTGACCTTACATTTAAACTCCTGGAGATTGTAGCCGTCGGGGAAGCAATCGTTTGGAAGAGAATTCCACAGTCGGGAATTACGAGGAAAGAAACTGTTGGAGTAGAAGTTGCAGTTGCATTTTATCGGTTTCACTGTAAAAGGGTGGGATCTAGTTGCTAATCTAGTATCTCGTGCAAATTCGTATTTAGGGGCACCAGTGATCTAAGTTCATCGGAGCAGAAGCCGTGAAAGTATTTGTAGAAGAGACATAGGGAAGCAACGTCGCGCCGGTGGGAGAGAGACTGCAGGCGGTCTGCCAACTCGGTATCTATCACATTACAGACCCTCCTCTGAACCTTATCGAGAAGCCCGAGGAGAACAGCAGGGGCACCCGACCAGATATGGCAGCAGTATTCAATGCACGGGCGGATGGTAGATTTGTAAATGTGCAGGATAGATTTAGACGGAAAAACTTCCGGGCCCTACACAGAGAACCGACTTTCATAGCAGCGGATTTAGCAATGGATTCGATATAGTCATTCCATTTGAGATCCGCTGAAAGTGTGAGACCAAGGAGGCGTAGTGTTTTACTCTCTGGGAGGCAAGCCTGGTCCATGCTAATGGGAGGTAGGTGAGATAGGTAATGTTTTATTTAATCTTATGTAATTTGGCTTTAAATGTTCTAGAGCAACTGCTCTTATTTTCTAATAATATCATGTATGGACATCCGTATTTACAAAATTCGGTACGTTAATACACATAAAGATCAACATTTTTGTTAAAATGCTTTTGGCTGCTGAATTATATTACGTTTTTTTTTTATCTATCATTAGTTAATGTATATTTACTTAAAGCCATAACAAAAATCATATATAATTTTAAAAGATTTAAAATTTTGCAAATTATTCTAATTACTACTTTTAAAAATGTAAATAATTATTGAAAATATTTATTTTTCATCGAAATTAGTATCTACAATACATTTTATTCATAAAAGTAGTTGAAACCATTTCTAGTTAAAAACTATCGTAGTTTGACTGCTTTTTCTTTTACGATTCCCAACGGATGTTATGCAACAGCACGTCCTATTTTCAAAATGATAATGGTTTAAATTCGCCAAACAAGTGTGTTTTCAAATAATACAAACATTAAGCCTTAGAAAAAAAGAATTTCTTGGCATTTCCTATACTCAAATAAGTGTCAGCATAATATATAAAAAAATTTTACCAACATTATCTCAAAAGGAAACAATTTTAAATTATTTTATATTTATTTTGGGATAATTTCTGAGTGTTTCATTAAGATCTAAAAATTATTTGATTCTTTTAAAAATTTCAAAATTACTTTTTTTCGCTGCAAAATTTTCCTGTACTAATTTATGATCACTCGTTATGGTACGAAAAAGAAACAACATTTTGAAAGTCCTAAAAATGATAAATAATATAATTTAATAAGGAAAAATGTTTTTGTCTTTCCTTTTAAGAATAACTTATTAAATTTGTTTTTATTAAATGTGAGGCATTTTCTCAATATGCATGCTAATTTCTAGTGAATCTTTAGAGGTACCATATAAAAGGTGCGAAGGATAAAGTGTCGACTAATTGACACAAAAATGAAAATAACACTGACATCTCATTTTAATATATATTTATCAAAGTTACAAAATTATCTCAAAATACTAAAGAGTAAATTTATTCAATAAAATTACCACTTTCTACATTCACGGTTTCCAGACTACATTAGAATATCCAACATATGTTCTTAACGTTATTGTTGTTTCATTTGGTAAATACTACCATAATCCCTGCCTTCAGTTAATCTTAGGTGTTAAAAGGAGACCTACAAGTAAGACTCAAAGGAGTAGCATTCTGGGGAGTTAGGGGGTCAGATGTAAAGAGGGTTGTGGCCACACAAATCTGGCAGTGAATTATGTCGGGGAGTCGAGTTTGAATTCCAGTTGAACTCCTCGCATTCACTTACAGGCAAATATCCTTTGGAAAGGTATAAATCCGTCTCTTCCTACCAGTTATGGGTTAAATAACATGACAGATTGGGTTCTGTAACCTTGGCTGGCAACAAGTCTACCGAAGAAATTAATTTCAACCTACTGCGGGATAATCTTTTGCCCAGTCAGTCATGTCTCTTTCGAGATATGATCACTCAAGCGTGTATCACGCATGGCACTTAAATGCTGACTGAATATAATAGTTGAAAATATGATTAAGTCTTTTACTGGGCATAAATTGGGGGATCAGTTTTATATTATGACGTAATAAACTGATCTCCCATTAAGTAATACTGAATAATATAATATATCTCTTTCCCCTCTTGCTATGAGACAAATAACAGGACAGATTGGGTTCTATAGCCTTGGCTGGAAACCAGGCTACAGCAAAAAGTAATGGCAACCTACTGCGGGATAATCTTCTGCCCAGTCACTCATGTCTCTTTCGAGACATGATCGCCCAAGCGTGTATCACGTATGACACTTAAATGACTCATTGAATGAATTGCGTCATGTTGTACATTTTCTCAAAGACTGTATCTAACTGAGTTTTTATACCGTGCAGTCGACAAAACCGAAAACAGTGTGCATGCGCGAAACTAAAAATATAAAATGAGGACTATCACCCTCTCCCTCTCTCTCTCTCTCTCTCTCTCCACACACACACACACACACACACACACATAAATATATGTTACGGAAAATCCGAAAGATTAACGAAATGGTTTTAACAACCGACATATTGAAATTATTAGTTTGAACATTATTTTTAATCGATACTCGTATTTGAGTGGATATTCTGTTTCTAATCAAACAATATATTTATATATTTATTTCTACCGTCCTGATTATTTACGATAAATTTATGTAAGAAATATAGATCATTCGGCAGGATTCGAACCTGCGACCCCTATCAACATAGAGGAAGCCAATAAATGATCTGGTGCGTCTTCAACCACTCGACCACGAAAGGTGTTTAACTGATTTTCTGAACAATGGAAGCGACTTGCAAGACTAAAGGGACTTAGTGATCAAGTGCGAAAATCTGAATACTATAAAAGGCCCCGGTCAACGTCAATCAGACTCAGATGGGAGCAGCGAGAGACACCGCTAAAATGTAACGAGAGAAGTTTCAAATCAACTTGGACCTTCGTCCTCTTTCTTTTCCTTCTCGAGTGCTGATTCTTTTTAATTCTTCTTCTCCATCCAAATATATTCCTACTGAATACATACATACATACATACATACATACGTATGTACCCATATACTCTTTCACCAATTGCTTCTATGAACATTTTCTACAACTCTTGATTCCCTTAACTTTCTAACTGAACATTAATTTCTACAAATTCTTGTTATTCATTTTCTTTTAATAAATTTCTATTTTAAAATGCAAAATGTATATTTTATTCTTACACTATTCCACACATTCAACCTGCAATCAACCTTCTGATGAAAACCTGCTGATGATGATAATTCTGATGATAATTCTGGATAAAGCATGTAAGATTTAGGGAGTTCGGTTATGTATGACACAAGGCGAAATTAAAGAAACATTAGCAATCTCTTATAGCTTCAAGTTACACAACGTTAATCGCTGACGGAAAACAAAAGAAATTTTAATTCAACTTTCGAACGTTTTAGAAAGGATTAGAAAATTTAAAATATGACAACAAAATTTGATCTTTCCTTTTAGTAATAACATAATAATATTTGTAATTCTTAATAAATCTTCTCTTTTTGTTATCAGTTCTAAACCTTGTCCCGCCATACATTTGTTGAATCTCACTTGGTAGATTATGCATTGTTTTCCTCTATCCCTCTTGCATTCAATCTGTCCTGTCAGTGTCAGATTTTCCAGTCCTTCTTTTCTCATATGATCGTCTCGAAATTAATGGACAAATCTTTTGCAGAATGTTAGGTAAATATTATAGCAAAACCTACCTATTTAAAAAAAGAATCATAACATGAACATCATATTATTTTAAATACTTCTTCAGTTTTAAGATTTTTGTATATTTCTTTGTCATGAATTGACAGCACAAGTTGGATCACAACCGTTAACAGGCTGTTTACAAGCAGAGTTTATATTATATCGATGATGAAACTTTTTTTTATTATGTTTCAGCCCTTTTAACATCATGCAATGCTGTTTTTTTTTTTTTTTGGCAATTGAATGGAGGTACCTACATTTATGTATGTGTGTATTTGTGTTGATTCCTCAGTCTTCTCCACCTGAGCAAAAGAATATCATTTTATATGTTTATTTAGAATAATTCCTTTAACTTTTTAGACAAGTTCTACAGCGTAGCTTCTTATTTGTCATTCTGCCGCTAACGTGGCAAAACTTTCCCCTAATTTGACGGGCTTTAGGCCCCCCGGGGCAATTCACCGTCTATTACTGCCCAATGAACTCCTTGCTACAGGAATCATTGTCAGGCGTTCGACGTATGCTACGAAAAAGCCACCTCATCAGTTCAAGTCTACGCCAAATCAGACAACCCCAACCCATTATTTTGCCCTGCAGGTCATACAGTGACCGAACAGAAGTGGACTGTAAAAAGCTGTTATTGCTTGACAACGAAATACATGGAATATAATGTTCTCATGAAAAAGAAAATACTCGTAAATAAAGAGCAACCCATCTTTCACTCTCTATTTGTCTTTCTCTGTCTCTCTTACTTACTCTGTGTGTGTCTCTCTCTTTCTCTGTGTGTAAGGGTGTTTGTTCTGACCGTTGAGAGAGCAAACCTATTTGACAGACTGAGCAAATATTTATAATCTTCATGCTTTTTAATCCCACCAGGGCGATTTCACATTGGGTTCATGCGAAATTATTATTTCAAATTGGGATGGACAAGTTGCGATCTACTGAAAAAGAAATAATTCCAGATCTATTCTATTCCTTCAGACATATTAGGACTGATAATCGGATGGAAGAACTAACTTTTATTTTATAATGAATATTTTATCTATTATTATTATTATTAATAATAATAATAATAATAATAATAATAATAATGTACCCTTCATTGCATTCAGTTACGCGCAAATACCTTAGGAAACGGTATTAATACGTCATTTCTTCTTCCAGCTATGGGTTAAATAGCAAGACAGATTGGGTTTTATAGCCTTGGATGGCAACCGGTCTACCGCACAAAGTAATGGCAAGCTACTGAGTGAAAATCTTCTGACCAGTCAGTCATGTCGCTTTCGAGACATGATTGCGCAAGTGTTTATCATCTATGGTACTTAACTGACTGACTGACCCTTGTCTTCAAAATGATAGCAATTTTTAGAAAATTTAAGAGTGAGATGCAATGAAACAAAATACTTGAAACGATTCAATGCATTGAGATTTCATAAAGCGGAGGCAAATAACTAAAACAGAGGCCAATAAACCGTTTAAATTATCCGTTCACTTTATAGTTATAGACGTTCAATGGTATCTATGATTCATTGATTACTTCTTGTATTATATAAATCGCGTTTTTATCACTATATTTTCATGTTATAAATATGTTTATTATAAAAATGAAATAGAAATGTTCCTGAGAAGAAAATGATTAGCAGCCGAGCGAAAAAGAAAGATACGACAATGCTATTTTCAAGAAAAAATTGAATAAGAAATTTAATAAACCACGGTATCTGAGTGTCTCACATGAAATGCTTGAAAAAATAAGACTGCAAATGTCAGAGTAAAGGAACTGGGTAATGAAACGGTTCATTTTGAATGGGAACTAATTTTGTCTAAATGAAGATAACTGCTTTATTCATATAGAACAGTAAAACAACTAAATGAAGCAAGTTTATTTACCTCTTTCTCCATAAGAGATGGGACAGGAAATATATAAATAAATAAATATTATTAATTGGTATATGGTTTATTATTATTACTATGTCATTTTTCATCATATTTCGATTTCTGCTATGGTCGCACTACCAACAAAGTTTACAGGAAGACATAAGGAAGGTCGTGGCGGGTTGTTATGGCTCCATAACTTCTTCATCATCCCTAGCGTTACATAGATAAAGTTTTCCTTAGTGTGTGGGCTGTACTTAAAAAGACAATTTTTTGTATATCTCTTAAGCTGGGGTTTCCAGGGATTCTTTCAATGTGTTGTTTTGTTCCATTTTTTATCATTCCAAATGCACCTACTATCACTGGCACAACTCTTGTTTTCAATTTCCACATTTTTTCTATTTCAATTTCCAGGTCTTTATATTTTGACAGTTTTTCAAATTCCTTTATTGCTATGTTACAATTCGCTGGGCAAGCCATATCAATCAACAGACAAGTTTTCTCTTTCTGGTATTTAACAATAATGTCTGCCCTATTTGCTTCAATTTTTCTGTCTGTGTAGATGGTGTAATCCCATAGAATGGTTACATCTTCTATTTCTGTAACCAGTGCTGGGTGATGTTCATACCAGTGTTTGTTTACAGATTTTCCATAATGTTTGCACATTGTCCAATGTAAATATTGCCCAACTCTATCGTGGCGATATTATTATTATTATGTCATTTTTCATCATATTTCGATTTCTGCTTTGGTCTCACTACCAACCAAGTCTGCGGGGAGACCTAAGGCAGGTTGTGGCGTGTTGTTATGACTCCATTTCATGTTTTTCTATCTTCCCTATCATCCCCAGCATTACATAGATAACGTTTTCCTTAGTGTGTGGGCTGTACTTAATAAGACAATTTTTTGTATATCTCTTAAGCTGGGGTTTCCAGGAATTCTTTCAATGTGTTGTTTTGTTCCATTTTTTATCATTCCAAGTGCACCTACTATCACTGGCACAACTCTTGTTTTCAATTTCCACATTTTTTCTATTTCAATTTCCAGGTCTTTATATTTTGACAGTTTTTCAAATTCCTTGATTGCTATGTTACAATCCGCTGGACAAGCCATATCAATTAATAGACAAGTTTTCTCCTTCTGGATTTTAACAATAATGTCTGGCCTGTTTGCTTCAATTTTTCTGTCTGTGTAGATGGTGTAATCCCATAGAATGGTTACATCTTCTATTTCTGTAACCGGTGCTGGATGATGTTCATACCAGTGTTTGTTTACAGCTTTTCCATAATGTTTGCACATTGCCCAATGTAAATATTGCCCAACTCTATCGTGGCGATTTTTATATTCGTTTGGGGCAAGCACAGAACAGCCTGAGATTAGGTGGTCTATTGTTTCTTGGTGTTTATCACAAAACCTGCATTTTGGATCCATATTATTATGCATAATATTTGCCTGAAAGTTTCTCGTGAAAAGACTTTGGTCTTGTGCTGCAAGTATAAATCCTTCAGTTTCAGACTTTAATCCAGATGCACGTAACCATCGATGAGTATTAACTTTGTCAACATTGGATTTATTGGCACGTACTGGATATTGGCCATGCAGAGGTTTGTCTTGCCAGCGCTGTTTCATCTTTTCAAGAGCTTTATCTTTGGCTTTCATTTTCATATTTTTTGCCGCAATAGTTGGTTCTTGGCTACTGTTTTGCTTTTCTACAGAATCTACTAACTGTAATTCTTGTTTGTATTTACTGCCTTCTTTTATTATTGAATATTTTTTCTTTCTTTCTTCATGTTGCCTTACTAATTGTATCATCCAATCCTTTGTTGTTTCTATGTATGTTAGTAAGCCAATAGTTGTTGTCTTGTATGACAATTCCAGCTGAATAAGACCCCTTCCACCTTCTTTACGGGGTATGTATAGACGGTCTACATCAGCCTTTGGGTGATGCATCCTATGCTTAGAAAGAAGCTTTCTTGTTTTAGCATCCATTCGCCTGATGTCGTTTAGAGTCCAGTTTAAGATGTTGAAGCTATATTGGACAACTGGGATTGCAAGGCTATTAATGGCCATAACTCTATTCTGTGAATTTAATTCAGTTTTTAATATCATTCGTAGCCTTCTATAGTACTCTTTACGCACTATTTCTTTCATTTTTTTATGGTGAATGTTTTCGCTCTCATTTACACCTAGGTATTTATAAGCTTCTTCTGGTTTCAATTCTTTTATTGTTACAGCAGGGTCTAGGCTAATTGAGGATGTTTCTTGTATTGATCCACGTAAAACTGTAGCTTTAGCACATTTATTCAAATTAAATTTCATTCCAATGTCTTCGCTGAAGCATTTTACAGTTTGCAGAAGACCTTCCAGCTCATTATCATTCTTAGCATATAACTTTAAGTCATCCATGTAAAATAGATGGCTTATTTTCTTTTGGCCTATTTTATAACCACATTCTGTCTTATTAAGTTGACTGGTTAGTGATATGCAGAATAGTAAGGGAGATAAAGAATCACCTTGAAATATACCTCTTTTGATGTTTATTTCATCAGACTTATAGGTTCCATTTATATGATTGAGGTAAAGGGTTGTTTTCCATATAGACATGCACTCTTTGATGAAATTGATGATGACGGGCGATATCTTGTATATATTTAAAGTCTTTAAAATCCAGTAATGTGGCACACTATCGAATGCCTTTCGATAATCTATCCAGGCAGTACTAAGATTTTTCTTTGTACTGTAGCAGTTTTCCAGGATCATTTTGTTAATTAGCAATTGGTCTTTACAACCATAACAGCCACGTTTTCACCCTTTTTGTTCAAGCGGTATCATGTCATTTCTTTCTAAGAATAAATATGTTTGTTTTGTTAAAATAGATGTTAGTAGTTTATATGTTGTCGGAAGACATGTAATTGGTCTGTAGTTTTTCGGGTTGTTTGTGTCACCATTCTTGGGTAGAAGAAATGTAATTCCTTTTGTCATCCATGCAGGAATTTTAGTGGGATCGTCAACCATTTCTTGGAGTTCTTTGGCTATTTTTTTATGTGCTGCATTTAAATAATATAGCCAAAAGTTAGGAATTTTATCTATACCTGGAGTTTTCCAATTGTGTGCTTTTTTTAGTGCAAATTTAATATCATCTTCTGTAATTCCAGACCATGTCTGTTCGGGTTTATTCTTCATTCGTTCTATCTCCTGCGTAATCCAATGTACTTCCTTGCTAGGTTCTTTAGGGCAAGCCCATATCTTTTCCCAGAACTGTGTGACTTCTTCCATTCTGGGGGGTACTTTCACTTCAATTCTTTTTTTACCTATTTCCCTGTAAAATCTCTTTGTATCAGTCTGAAAGATCTTGTTTTGTCTGTAAAATTTTGCTCTTTTTTCATAGCGTCTTATTCTTTGAGCCTTCAGTTGGATTTTTTGCTTTATTTTTTCTTTATTTGATAAGACGTCATTTTCATTCCTGATGTTATATTTTTTTTCGGCTCTTCTTCTTTTCCTAGTTCTTACATTTATTCCTCTACTCAGTTCATCCAGTACTGACAGTTCACTTCTTAGTTGTTCGATTTCTTTTTCGATTTTTCTTTTCCAAGGTGGATCTTCACGTCTGCGTGACTGCCTTGTTTTTATTTTGATGTTTAATTTTTTTGTTGCAGCTGTTGCTGATGCATATATTACTTCGTTAAGATTTGTATTCGGGTCTTCATCCAGTATTGATTTCAGTGCTGCATTGTACAATTTAATAGTTCGGAGGTTTTGTTTTGTTGGTTGGAATTTTGGGAGCTGTTCACGTTCCTCCATTGTAATACTTTGTATTTGACTTAGCTGGTTTTTTATTTCTATCTTGGCTTCCTGTATATTGTTATTTTCCGTCAAATAATTATCTTCGATGTGTTCTGAACTAATTTTATTTTTGTCTTTTAACTGACTCAGACTCAGATCGTACCTTTCCAGCACTTTTAGACTTACATCATTATCTTCGCAGTGATTTGCGTGTTTCACGGTTTCTACATTATGACCTGTGATTTGTTTGATGTTATTACTTTTTATTTCTGGTTCCGGTTCCTTTTCATATTTTGTTGATTCGACTCTTCTTGTTACAATTCTTTTAATTTCGTGAATCTCAGCCTCTGACAGTCGGTTATTACGAATAATGTACCTACGTACATTGGCCAATTTATTTTCGTCAATATACTTTCTATTTGTTTGACCAACTTTTTCACGCCAAATGTCATATGTTTGGCGAGTCATGTTTTTTTGAGGTTTGAGTAACGCTTCATGAAATGCAGTCATAACGACTTTGTACTCCTCACGAGACCATTTTATTTTTTCTTTCTTTAAATATACGGTTGTAGATCTAGCTGGTGAATTTTCAGGACCATCATTAGGATTATCCTGGTTGTGGGGACCTGAAGATACATTCTTTGTGTAGGAGTTTGTTCCTATGGCAGATTTTTCGACCTCAGGTAGGTTCCCTCCTGAAGGACGGGCTCCCTGTTTATCCACTGGAAGAGCCATACTGGACTTTTTATTTCTATTTGTGTTTTTCATGTTTTTCCCACGAGTGACGCACGGGTCCAAAAGTCCACCCAAAGTTGCCCGGCACGTTGGGTAACGGTCTTTTACAAACAGGGTCCCGAAGCCTGTAGGGAATCATTTGTGACCTCATAACGCAGTAGCCATTCACTCCTCGGCACGATTAACACCTTGAGTTGCGGGTTGTTGTTCGGAGTTTTCCTTCTCCTAAATGGGCTGCCAAGCAACATCTGACATAGACGCGATTGGAATTCAAGGAGAAAGACGGCTCAACGAAACAAAACATCAATATTACTAGAGTAGTTTGTTTAAAAAAAAAAAAAAAAAAAAAAAAAAAAAATTATAATATCTTAAGAAAAAAAAATCCTGTTTATATTAAAACAAAATTTCATATTGAGAAAAGGAAAAATTCAAATAGAGAGACGTTTGTTGAAAAAAAAAAAAAATAAATAAAAAAAAAAAAAAATAAAATAAAATAAATAAAAAAAAATTTAAAAAATGTAATAATTTGTTCGTCCACTTTATCTTTCATTTTTTCAACAAAGTCGTTGGTCAATATTGGATTATCATAATAAGATAAATTAAATAAGTAAATTAAAACAATAAATAAATAAAAATAAATTTATCAAAAAAATACGTAGACTTTCTATAAAATAATACCATATAAATTGTTTTTCATCGGATTTAATTTATTTTCTTGTTTTGTTTTGTTTTTAAGAAAATTATAATAGTTAAAAAAAAAAAAAAAAAAAAAATAATTTACACGAAATATCGACAGCTAAAGGAAATATAATACGGATGATTTTATTTAGGTTAATTTAAAGAACAAACAGATAAATTAAAATAAAGCAGAATTTCGTTAAAAAAAAAAAAAAAAAATTATTCCCTAATATCTAAAGAAAAAATCCTGTTTATATTAAAACAGAATTTCATATTGAGAAAAAGAAAAATTCATTATTATTATTATTATTATTATTATTATTATTATTATTATTATTATTATTATGTCATTTTTCATCATATTTCGATTTCTGCTTTGGTCTCACTACCAACCAAGTCTGCGGGGAGACCTAAGGCAGGTAGTGGCGTGTTGTTATGACTCCATTTCATGTTTTTCTATCTTCCCTATCATCCCCAGCATTACATAGATAACGTTTTCCTTAGTGTGTGGGCTGTACTTAATAAGACAATTTTTTGTATATCTCTTAAGCTGGGGTTTCCAGGGATTCTTTCAATGTGTTGTTTTGTTCCATTTTTTATCATTCCAAGTGCACCTACTATCACTGGTACAACTCTTGTTTTCAATTTCCACATTTTTTCTATTTCAATTTCCAGGTCTTTATATTTTGACAGTTTTTCAAATTCCTTGGTTGCTATGTTACAATCCGCTGGACAAGCCATATCAATTAATAGACAAGTTTTCTCCTTCTGGTTTTTAACAATAATGTCTGGCCTGTTTGCTTCAATTTTTCTGTCTGTGTAGATGGTGTAATCCCATAGAATGGTTACATCTTCTATTTCTGTAACCGGTGCTGGATGATGTTCATACCAGTGTTTGTTTACAGCTTTTCCATAATGTTTGCACATTGCCCAATGTAAATATTGCCCAACTCTATCGTGGCGATTTTTATATTCGTTTGGGGCAAGCACAGAACAGCCTGAGATTAGGTGGTCTATTGTTTCTTGGTGTTTATCACAAAACCTGCATTTTGGATTCATATTATTATGCATAATATTTGCCTGAAAGTTTCTCGTGAAAAGACTTTGGTCTTGTGCTGCAAGTATAAATCCTTCAGTTTCAGACTTTAATCCAGATGCACGTAACCATCGATGAGTATTAACTTTGTCAACATTGGATTTATTTTGGCTACTGTTTTGCTTTTCTACAGAATCTACTAACTGTAATTCTTGTTTGTATTTACTGCCTTCTTTTATTATTATTGCAGAGGTTTGTCTTGCCAGCGCTGTTTCATCTTTTCAAGAGCTTTATCTTTGGCTTTCATTTTCATATTTTTTGCTGCAATAGTTGGTTCTTGGCTACTGTTTTGCTTTTCTACAGAATCTACTAACTGTAATTTTTGTTTGTGTATATTATTATTGTATTTACTGCCTTCTTTTATTATTATTATTATTATAATTATTATTATTATTATTAAATTAGCAGATGCGATCATTTTATTAGTGCCTTTTATTTAAAATATGTGTAAAAATGAAAAAAGCACAGTTAAAATTACTTTTTTTTGTTAATCTTCATCCAATACAACATTGAAGAGCAACTACAAAAAGAATAGTGTCTATTGAGGTTGTTACAAGAACTTAAATCGAGTGAAAAAATGTGAATAACATGGGGACGAGAAGGATAGATAACGACTATCAATTGAAAATATGTTTTGTACGATCACAAAAAAGTCTCTTTTTGATGGCCCGTTTCAAAGTACATTAATTCTTAGGAAGAATCTGGCGGCTCGCAATATCCTATTCACTTATGGAATGTGAGATGGATGAAGATGAATCGACACAGGATATATCGCATGGTACTTCGTCGTTGTTAATGCCTTGATTGGAGGAACCAAGTTATGTAGTTCACCTGAACATCAACTAGGAATATAGTGATAGACTAGAAAGAGGCTAGCAAAGTTACGTATGTGAGAAAGGTAACTATTCATCACACACAAGACCCCGCAAATGATTTAGAATTGTGTCCAGTATGGAAAGTGAAGACTGGACTCCCCAGACCTGATATATCAGAAATACTGCAATGTATTTTAATATTGGTTCTTATATTACATTAAAAATATATTTGACAATTCAGTAAGTTTCGAAGAGACAATAATGCGTACAATGGTAAAAGATCCACGAATTGCAAATACTTTAAATGGTCATACATATCATAAACTTACATTTTCATAATAAATGTATATTCTTCTTCTATGTGCCCTGTCCTTTCAAGACGTAGTCAATCACGGATTTTCATGTCCCCCTATCTCTGGTGGCTCTTAACACGCTTTCTCTTGTTACACCACACAACCCCAGTTCTGTCATTCATCTGATCAGGCCCTTCAAATATGTTACCGCTGTTTTCCCTGTCTCTTTTCCTCTCGATCTGGCCTGTTAGTATCTTCCAGCCGTTCTTCTTCAAGCCCTCCTTTCTCATTGCATCTCCCAGGTACTTTAGCTCTCTCATCCTGATGCTCAGTATTAATTTCCTTTTCGTTTCCATCCTCTCCAAAACCTCATCATTGCTCATATTCCCAATCCATGATATCTTCAACATACTTCTGTAGAAACACATTTCAATTGCCTCATTCAATCTGTCCTGTCAGTGTCAAATTTTCCAGTCCTTCTTTTCTCATATGCTCTAAACGTTTCAGCTGTCTCTTCCTGATCGTCTCGAAATTATTGTACAAATCTTTTGCAGAATGTTAGGTAAATATTATGGCAAAACCTACCTATTTACAAAAAGAATCATAAAATAAACATCATATTATTTTAAATAATTCTTCAGACGTAATATTGCTGTATATTTTTTTGTCATGAATTGAGAGCACAAGTTGTATCACAACCGCTAACAGGCTGTTTACTAGCAGAGTTTATAATATATTGATATATAAATTCTAAATAAGATTAAGTATTATTAATTACTTAATAATTATCTGGACTTAAACTTATACGATACAAATCATATATCATCCATCGACTAACTAAAACACACAAAGTAAAATTGCACACCTGTAAAAGTGAATTGAAAGGACTAAAACATTTTGGAAAAACTCAGATCAAATCCAATTTCACAAGTCAGTGTGAAAAGCAAAATTATTTATCCTAATTGGGTAGCAAATCGAAAATTCATATGTGAAGTCAGTCAGACATTTTTTTCACACCTAAGTGAAAATGCTTGCCGGAGCCGGCAACATTTAATATTTAAACCAAGTTTGATGACTGATCAAAATCAGTCAGAATAGCAGCGGAATCTGATAGCATCTCGCCTCAGTATAAGAAAGAATCTTTAAGCTGACTCGCATCTGCTGCCAATTTTATTTTCTTCTTTTTGACTCCAGGCCACCCTCGTCACATATCCATTCTACCTCTTCGTCCAATATTATTTTCTTATTTTTCACTCTACGCCGCCAAGGAGAACAACAACAACAACAACAACAAAAACATCAAAAGGACACTATAAGTACAATTTCTTTATTTGTTTTACATTCTCTCTCAATCTGTCGTCGACCTACCAAAAAGTGGAAAGGAACATAAGACTTTACATTCTACAACTGTCAGTATACGCCCCGGGACACTTAGATATGAACTCTAAAACTATGAACTCTAAACCTTTGTGGACATTTCAAATAGTTACATTTCTCTTTGAACAAATTTAGCTACATGCATCGGTTATAGCGTTCTGTTAACAAAATTTCACTCATATTTTTCTTCTTACAATTTTGTTATTTTGTTAATAAATCTTTAATTTAATGAACACAAAAAATATTTTACACGTCCAAATTTCAACATCCAACCCTCAACCTTTTGATACTTAAGCTGTGGGGACTTCGTACGTGTTTGTCACAAGGCCAATTTACTAGGCATAGCCAAGGCCCCTACAAACTTAAAATAAAAGAAGCAATAATCAATTTTATTGTTACCCAAGAATGAAATTTGCGATACCATTTTGTATACGTACATGATGGCTGCTTGATTACTGTCGCGTTCAACCATCACAGTGCATCATTGCAAGATTCCATCTTGATATACTATATCAAGCAAAGCATTTAAATATTTTTTAAACTGTGGAGGCATTTGAAGAAAAGCAGTGCGCTCAAAAATCTCGATAACTTGATCACTTGTGCTTCATTATAACACAATTCATTTCCCCTGAAAAGGCTATCCTTTTCAGGCACTTTTCAGAGGTTTCGCACGTCGTGACCGATAAGTTACCTTCCCGATAAAGTTTCGATTTGAATCCGGGTCAGAGAACCGTAAAACCGTCGTTCAAAACCACCGAAATTTAAGTAGGTGTGGAGATTATACTCCGTAAATTGTACTTATATATTTATACACAGAACTAAAAAACTAGGCAAATATCGTTCAATTTTCAATTGTATAAGAAAAGTTAACATATCCATGACTATTATTGTCTAATAAACGAATGTTGTTCAGTTTTAATTTTATATTTAATTTAATTTTGTAATAAACATTGCATCCCAAGCAAAGCAGTACTGTCACTGGTGCGCAGGGGGTTACATAATAGAAAAGTGATGAGAAAGAGGAATAGGTCACAGGGGGTGACGGAGAGTTGGTAAGAAAAGGGAACACTGGTGTGAATAGAGCTGTCTGAGAGTAGAGTAGAAAGAGAAAAGAACATGATATAAGAGTTTTCAGGAAAAAGATGCAAGTCAAGGAGACAAGAGACAAAAATTGACGGCATTTAAAGTCTTAGAGATTGTAGCACTCATGGAAGCAAATATAAGGATTTGAGTTCTACAGAAGGGTAGTACAAGAACAAAAGCTGATGGAGTAGAAGTTGCGGTTTCCTTTGATTTGTTTCACTGCAAAACGAGAAAAATATTCAGACGAGAAAATCTTCCTGGCCCTACACAGTGAACCGAATCTCTTAGCAGCAGATTTAGCTATTTATTAATTCCACTTGAGGTCGGCTGAAAGAGTTAGGCCGAGGAGGTTCAGTGTATTGCTTTCAGGGCCTAATCTTTGCTGATGGGAGATGGTAGAGATTGTCTATTGTGCTTAAATGATAGCAGATTCGTTTTGGAAGCATTAATATTTACAAGCAATTTTTTACCCAGTCCATCAAAGATTTGAGGTTCTTTTCAAGACCAGCAGCAAGATTTGCTTTGTTAGCCTTGGCAGATTTCATATCGAGGCGTGTGATGTCGTCAGGGTATATTCCTACTTGGTGTTTGATTACATCAAGGAGATCGTTGATGAAGATAAATAAAAGCTTTGGACCTAGAATAGAGCCTTGGAGCACACCTGCGTTCATATGATAGGATCTGGAAGCATGCCCATTCAATACTATCTTCATTACGCGATTTGAAAGTAATGACTGTATTAGATAAAATAAGCGTCTAGTTATTCCATAGCGCTGCATCTTGCGCACATGGCCAGCATGCCAGACTCTGTCAAATGCTTTGGAGATATCTAGGGCAACAGTTGAAACGTTGCCATTCTTATCGAGAACTGTGATGGTTGTTAGTATATCAGTAGTAGACATGGTGAAGCGGAAACCATACTACTTCTCACAGAAGAGGCTGAGAACTGTGATATGTTAAAGTACTTTAGCAATAGCCTGGAATACTTAGCCAAAAATTGGTAGAAAGCTGATGGAGCGATAATTAGAAGGATCTACGTGTTCTCCAGAGTTCTAATATAAAGAAAACACAGAGGAGGACTTCTAGCAGACAGGAAATCAAGACGCAGAGAAGCAGTAGTTGTAGAGTTTGGAAAGGGTGGAGGATAGTTCAGGGGTACGTTTTAAGGGAAACCCACTACTTGCGTAAATGGTTGACTGATTGAAAAGTCAATGGCATTGACACCAGCAAGATCTGTGAGATAATATTTCATCCACTTGGCGTGGTTTCAATTAAAGTCTCCAAGCACAAATATATGAGCGAACGGATGAGAGGAAATGGTTTTATCCATATCGATTTAGATGTTGTCTAGTATATAACAGTCAGGAAAAGAAGCGTTAGAGAAAAGCTAACTAACCAAGCTTAGTGGATAGAGACGGAGATACATTTAGGAATGATCTGGTGATTCAAGTGAAATTAGCCTATCTAGAGGGATATGTTCGCTGATATAAACGCCAAGTTCATGTATATGGATATTAAAGTCCTTTCTAAGAGGGGAATGTAACCAGGGATATAGAAAGCAGTGAAAGGAATAGAAGGATCAAGGTTAGTTTCACCGAGAGCTAAGATGTCTGGTGAGTTTGCGTGAAGGAAGGATTCAACGCTGCAAAAATTGGCACGAATACACCGGACGTTCAAGAAAGAGATATTAACAGGTTTAGGTGATTCTTGTGTGTTGTCAAATTTAGAGATATTTTTTCGTATGGAAAGCTAAGTGTAGTAGTATCAATCGGTTGTCAAATGCAACATGTGTTGGATGGAAACTGGCACAGACCGCAGCATAATGTGGCCTCAGGGTTGCCCACCAGAAGCTCTTGCGGGGACACCCATCCAAGGGCAACATGGCACTATAAAAAACCCTGATAATATTCAACTGTTAATCAGAGCAGCCTCTCAAAATTCTACGGAAGTGCTTGTGCTTTTAACTAATAGTCGGAAGCAGCAACCAGGAAAATGCTAACCTGGTACCCTAAGAATTAAAAATTCCTCCACATACACACATTACAAAAAGCTTAAGGGCACCACTATTAAAACCTGAGAGAGAAAAGAAATCAGGAACACCTTCTTAAACAGGAAAAAAGGGATAAACCTCTACTCCTGTTAAAAAGTAGATGAAGGGTGTAAAATGGGCGATACTAGGATCTATCTACACTAATTAAAAAATATGGAAAAAGAAAAATACTACAATGTTTAAACTTAGTTAAAATCAGGAGATCCCTTAATTGTCACTACAAACGAATTTTAAGATACCTTTCTTAGAAATTCAACGAAATGTTTTTTACAAATCAGCCATTGCTGCCAGAACGAGTACAAACAATTATATGATGTTAAGTATAAAATCTTAACTGACACAAGTATATTTTAACCCTTTGTTGCACATTGGTTACAATTGTATCCTTTCTCTAACCCCCTCCTACACACATTTCAATTTATTAGTGTGGTTACAATTCTAACCAACATGAAAAAAGGGTTAAAATTATCCAACGCTTTATGTGAAAACAAAAATGTTGAAAATTAAACATTCAGAAAAAAAGACAATCAAGCTTACCAGAGACAAAATCTGCAGCTATCAGAATATTAATCGAGTCGAGTGAAACATAAATTTCTACAGGGTGAATTTAATTTCACTTTTTAATCAGGGTGAATTTCATTTCACTTTTTAATGTGACCATAAAATATTATATCCAACAAATATACACAAAAAATGCATATAATTATTTTTAAAATCCATGTATATTGATAATTTTGTGTCATCATTTATGTTTTAGTTTAATTATTTTAAATATGTATAAGTGTTGAGTTGACTGTTTTCTATTATTTTTTACATTTTTTATAGTCATGTATATTATGCTTTGAAAAAGTATTTCTTGTAAGATTTGAAAAATATCTGGGCGAAATTTAAGATTTAGTTAATAATCAATAATGACACGTTCCCACTCTTTTACTGTGAAAACGATAAATTGTAAACGCAAATTTTACTCCACCAGCTTCTTTTCTCGCACATCCCGCCTATGGAATTCCCTTCCGCTTACTTGCTTCAATAATTCAAATGTAAAGTCGTCATCTCTTGTCTCACTAACTAGTATCATCTCTCTCATGATTTTTTCTCCGACCAACCCACACTCATCAGTATTCTCATCCTTTTAACCTCTTACTGACACACCATGTAACCTGTCATTCTTTTTCATAACTTCCCTCCTATGTAACCCCTGCACAACAGTGGCAGTACAATCCCTTGCTTGGGGCGACACGATTATATATAAAAAAAAATCATCGAAGTTATTTCTAATTTTCAGTATTTATAAAGATCGAAGTTTTTGCTACAATTATTAAATGTGTAACTAATGCATTGAATAAATTACTGTTATTATAAAATTATAATTTCTGCGTGTTAACCCTGATGTTCAAAACATTCATAGGTTAGCAGTATAAAAAAGATTATTAAAGTTTCCGCCTCTGTACCTTGAACACATAGTAATGCTCAAACCTATGTTAATTGTGCTCATATATCTAATAGCAATATCATGGCAATGCGATGTAAATTATCGAGGTTTCAACGGCCAATGATAACAGATGCATTTCATTTTAAAATTTTAATATATTTCCCAGCATTTGGCCTACTGTGTCACTGGTGTGTCGGAGATAAATGATCGAAGCATTACTGCCTACTTTTGACAGCAGAATAGCCAAGCAGGATTCCTTAATAATTGGGATTAAATTCGTCTGCGTAAAATTGTCTGTGCGAACAGAAGAAGCGGTAATGGTTTAATTAGAATTCTTGCAGCAATATATGTTAATTATCTCCGGAAATAACTTCAATATTTAATATGTAGAAACGCGATGCCAAACATCCACTTATAGACATAGACACTACTTTAAAAGAAAGGTATCTTTTGGACTCGAAATATGAAGATGATAGATGTGCAATTGTTCAGGTACTTTGTCGTTGTGATCAAATGAATGAAAAATTCCCAAATCAATCAATTCTGATTTTTTATTAATCATACTTGTTCGATAGATTTCACAGAAAACAACTGAAAAAGAAATAATTAAAAAAGGTTAGGGAGCAAAAATGTAAAACGTTGGCAAAATAAGAACAAGAAATGCAGTGACAATAGTATGTGACAATAAAATTTAACCAAAAATTAAAATGCACACGAGAAATGGTTTGACCAACAAGAATATACAGGGTGCACAGAAAGTAACGCCCCTTTTTATTTATTAACTTTTATGAGACAAATATTAATAGAAGTAATTTAAGATGACTTAAAAATTTGTCAGTAACGTTTTTATACATAACATAGCATAAGAACATAAAGTCGTAAGTAATGGTCATTCGTGGTCGAGAGGTCTAAGACGTGCCAGATAACATAGTAGCTTCCCCTATGTGGATAGGGGTCGCAGGTTCGAATCCTGCCGAATGACACACATTTTCGTAATAAAAAAATATTGTAAATAATCAGAATTAAGAAACAGAATATCTACTTTAATACGAGTATCGATAAAAAAATAATGTTCAAACAAATCATTTCGAATTGTCGGTTGTTTAGAACCAAGTTTCGTTAATATCCGTAACATATAAATTAAATTAAATTTTTTCAAAGATGTTGAATGATCATTTCGACATGAAATCCCCGAATGAGATAACACATGACCTCAGCAAAAAATTCTATCCCGAAACTGGAGATAATTTGAAGTAAATTATGTCTATTTTCTCTTTTCAACTCATAGATAGAATTGTAAAAAAATAAAAAATAAAAAATGGGGAAAAATGGTATCGTCTGGGTTCACAAAAAGGAGAAGAGGACAGTAAAGTAAATTGAACGGACGGCGTGTTGAATTGATATTAGGTTAAACAAAACGGAAAGGAGGTGGGAGGTAAAAGAGATAAAGGAAGGGAGGGGGAAAAGGAGGTAAGGAGAGAATAAAAATTCTTATTACAGACGCTAGATACATTCAAATAAACCTAACTTCCTAAAAACGTTGAAGTATTAGAAAAAAGACCTTTTATTTAAAAAGGTATATTTAGGGGAAAAAATTAATATTAATTTAAAGGGAATAAAAAGATATGAGATTTAAAAATTTTAAAATAGGTCATATAATTAAATCTAATTAAAGATACCGCTAGGTATAGATGAGCTAAAAAAATTCCCATATACAAATTGTACATATATATATATATATATATATATATATGCACACACATACACACACACACATATATATACATATATACATACACACACATATATATATATACATATAAAAATGAAAAATATACATATATATATACATATATATATATGTACATGTATACATATCCACACACGCACCCACACGCACACACACATACACACACACACATATATATATATATGTATGCATACACACACATATATACATACATATACACATACACACATACCTACATACATATACACCCATATATACTTATGTACACATGTACACATATACACATACATACCCATACATACCAATACATTTATGCAAACCCACATATGTATACACACACATGCACACCTACACATACATGCACACATACAAATATATCTATATACGTACACACATACATATATATATATAAAGTAATAAATTTATAAATATTATGAAGGGAAAGGAAATATAGGTAGATCGGTTAAATTGCTAAAATATATATATATAAATAAATATATTATGGACTCTGCCATCGATTTCGATGTATGAAGGTCTAACCTTAGTAAGATATCCACACAGAGATTTGTTTATAGTGGTGAAGGCATTGTGTAGTACCATCCACACTTTTTTGAACTGCTGATAACAAACAATCGGTGCAGAAATCTGCCACAGATCGCAGCAACAGCAGACCTCAATTATTTAACCCATAATTGGAGGGAATGGACGGATTAATGCCTTTCCCAAGGGTACTAGTGCGCAAGTGAATGCAGTGTGCTCGACTGAAATTGGGACTCGGCTCACCGATTTCCCCCTCCAATCTGACATCCACCGCACCACAACGCACATCCGTGAACGCTAACAGCACCTGGTATTCCCAAGTGGTCACCCACCTAAGTACTGACCAGACTGAACGTTGCTTAATTAAGGAAAAGGACAAGGCAAAATAAATTACTTACAATGCTGGGAGACGATGGAACTCGTTTGAAAATAAATTTATTGAAAAAAACACATAAAATGTAAGTGGCGGTGTACACATATAATTCCACAAGAGTGTTTAAAAGTGAAAAAATGTTACACTCACAGACTCACCAGCACTTGTAAGGAGCGTAAAAACCGCTCTTTCTGTCTGCACAGGCTCGTGTGTTGAATTTTCAAGTAAATTGCTTCCAAAATATGTAGATGATGTGATGACATCCTTCTTTTTCATTTCCAAAGACACACACACACATACACACACACACACACACACACACACACACCTATATATATATATATATATTTGTTTTTCTTTAATCCGAAGTGGAAGAGTAGGAAGGTAAATTCATGACTTCCTGTAATGGATAAACTTAATTAAAATTTTTTTAGATACTACATTACATTTAAATCTATTCCTCCCCTTCCTAAATATACCGTTTCAACACCCTCCGTTTCAACACCCTGTAACCCCGCCACTAACAGCTCTGTCCTGTTGTACTTTGTGATCGTTGTTAAACTAAAACCCCTCCACACTTTACCTCAGGGCCTTCGCCATTTGGAACAAAACAATGTCGCTGACGTGACGTAGATTCTCTATTAGAGATCCTATGTCGAAATGTACATCCGACACCTTTGAATTTTGAAAATTTTCTCTAATTTATATATTGTGTGTATTTTGGCAACATTTTTTCATTAATACAAGTTTCATTGAATAATATAAACAAGTTCTGTCTATTTATTTTGTGTAAGATCCTTTTCGTATGATCTGATTAGCTTCATATTTTGAAGTTTGTGGTATTTCTTATTACTATAAGTTCGTCATCTCTATAAATCTAATATGACGGACTTATAGTAAAAAGAAATACCACAATCTTCAAAATAGACGGGGTTAGAAAAATGATTCACAAGGAGTTTAAAATCTCAATTTAAAAGTAACCGTTAAAGCTAAGATAAAAAAAAGTAGATTTCCTCGATATAACTTTGGATCTAGAGAAAAATATACACCAACCATACAAAAAAACAAACACAAACCCTTTATACATCTACCAAAAATCTAACCACCCTCCTTCTATCATCAAGCAAATACCCTCATCAATAGAATACAGAATTAGTAGAAACTGGGCTAATGAGGTAGTGTTCAATAAACATAGCGATTTTTATAATACTGCATTGAAAAATAGTGGATACATAAACCCAAATATTAAATATGTAAACAAGAAAAGCAACCATCGAAGAAAAAATAGGAATAGGAAAATCATCTGGTACACAGCCCCTTACTGCCAGATGACAAATGGTAGTTTGGGAAGAAAATTCCTCGTAAACAAATCCAGGAGAAAAATCCACTAAGTAAGATCTTTAATAAAAACACTATAAAATTACGTTACAGCTGTAGGAATAGTCTAGAAAAAATTATAAAAAACCACAATAATAATATTTTTTAAAAATTCAACAAAACCAGTAAAAATAACCAGACAACAGAAAATAAAAATTTAGACAAGAAAAAATGTAATTGTAAAAACCCCATAAACAGTCCGCTAGAAAATAGGTGTTTGACGGAATTGATAATCTATCAATGCGAAATATCGTTGAAGAAAAAACCAAAGAATATAAAAGCACTCTAAAGCAGAGAATTTACTAGCATACCTCTTCGTTTAATAACAGCAAATACAGAAATAGAACATCCCTATCGAGATATCATTGGAACCTAAAAGAAAAAAAAACTCTCAAAATAAAGTGGAAAATTCTAAAAGAAGCTAAAACATGTAAGTCCTTAAATGAACCATGTTCGTTATGCTTATACGAAAAACTATTTATTATTAGATCCCTTAAAAATAAAAATTTATTAAATAAACGTAACGAAATGAATGTCATATGTAGACAATGTAAATTATTCACATTAGAAAATGGATAAAACCTAAATTAAATAACATGCTCACTGACGAATTAGGTAAAAATAAAAATAAAAATGAAGCCGAAAATAGAACAAGTGAGTTTTCCTTCTTTTGTTTTTTAATAATTCCCCACTTTGTATCAGGATAATAAACTTTACAGCAAATTGTTAGATGGAGCGAAAAAATAGCAGTTCGAGGTTTCTTTGGAAAAAATCTTTTCTTTAACAAATAGACTAAAGGGGACGAGAAAGAAGATGGGTACTACAAAAAAGGAATATCACATCAAATGTAATAAAACTGAAGGAAAAATGACAAGATCAGATAAATGCGAAGGGAAATAGACAAGAGAAGAATAAGGTCAAGGAAAAAGAAAAAAAGAGGAGGAAAAAAGTTGGTTAGCACAGAAATTCTTCGGGGTCAAACCCCAAAGTGAATCTCCATTCTGATTAGCCACACACACAAAAAAAACACCGACATACATTCATAGTAAACCGAAAGTATTTGTCATTTAAATGTAAATCGTCTGCACAACCATACCAACATTGCCTGATGATGAGAATTGATCTCGAAACATAGAAATTTCCATGTCGCAATGTAAAATTGACATAACAATATAATTATATTATATTAAGCTCTATAATACTCATTATATTGAGCACTGTTTATAATAAAATAAATGCTCAAAATATAAAAAACCTTGAGTCCTCTTCACTTGGAATTATATATATATATATATATATATATATATATATATATATATATATATGCAATTTGAGGGTTTGTGCGAGTGGGTCGATGAGAGTGAGAGAGCGAGAGAGAGAGAGAGAGAGAAACTCTGTGTGTGTGTGTGTGTGTGTGTGTGTGTGTGTGTGTGTGTGTGTGTGTGTGTGTGATACTGTGTATGTCTGTCAATAAGTGAGAGGTTAATGAATAGAACATTTCCCGTTTGCCTTTTTACATTTCACCAATAATCTACTTTTCAAATGTACACTACACACATATACGAATATGTAAACAAATGAATCCTTGTTAATTACTTGATCTCCTAATCTAATGAGTTGTCCTTCAGCCAACTAAGTCGACATCAGATAACATTCTCTTCCCAATTCAAATTCAGTCTTTGTTTAAGCGATATAGTTTTCACCACCATTTCATCATGATCTTTCTTTCCATTACACATTCCCAACGATCACCTATCAAAGTAGACCTTTTGCCTGTTCTTCAACAATAAGGAAGCTAATTTAAACCTTGTCCAATCAACTGTAATCACGCAACTTATATCTACGCTTCAGACTCGGGGACAGCGTAGATCTAATCTGGTCCATAGCTGCTTATATATAGGAATTTCCATAAACTGATTAGCACAGCTGTCCAAATTATATGTTTCTTTTCTCATTAATCGCATATCAATGATTTGATACTTTTAAACATTGAATCTGTCAACAAAGTCCCATCCATTTACAGTTAGATCAAGTAAATGCAGCTGACAATTCTACTCCAACATCTTGTTTTCTCACACTTCCCGTCTGTGGAACTCCCTTCCATATACTTGTTTTCCTGGGGGCTAAAACCTCCAGGAATTTAATTGAAATGTCAATTCCCATCTCTTATCCACTTGAATCCAGTATTTTCTACATCCACCCGTATATCTTGTTCTTTTCCTTTCTCTCAACCTTCGCAACTGTCTTTACACCTGTGTTTCCAACCTTCTTTTGCCTTTTCTCTTTCACCCCGTGTAACTGGTTCTTCTTTCTCTTCACTCTCCTTCTGACTAAGCTTTTACTATTATGTAGCTCTCTGAGTGTCAGTGGCCTTACCGCCTTGCTTGGGGTGAAACGATTTAAAATAAAAAATCTTTTACCAAAATGTTTTAATTCGTTTAATTGATCCCTGTTAGGCTTGCCTCCGAGAGAGTAAAACACTACGCCTCCTTGGTCTCACACTCTCAACAGACCTCAAGTGGAATGTCTATATCGAATCCTTTGCTAAACCCGTTGCTATGAAAGTCTTTTCTCTGTGCAGGTCCTGGAAGTTTTTCCCGTCTGAATCTATCCTGCACATATATAAATCTACCATCCGCCCGTGTATTGAATACTGCTGCCACATCTGGTCGGATGCCTCTGCTATACTCCTCGGGGTTCTTGACAAAATACAACGGAGAATGTGTAATGTGATCGATACCGACTTAGCAGACCGGCTGCAGTCACTCTCTCAACGGCGTGATGTGGCTTCCCTGTGCCTCTTCTATAAATACTTTCAAAATACTTTACTTCTACTCTGATGAACTTAGATCACTGGTGCCCCGTAGGTATGAATTTGCACGAGATACTAGATTAGCAACTAGGTCCCACCCTTTTACAGTGAAACCGATAAAATTTAACCGCAATTTCTACTCTAATAGCTTCTTTTCTCGCACTTTCCGCCTGTGGAATTCCCTTCCACATATTTGCTTCCCCGACAGTTACAATCTCCAGGAGTTTAAATGTAAGGTCAATAGACACCTCCTAACACACTAACTAGCACCCTCTCAAACACTCTTCCCATCAACCCAACACTCATCTTCAATATCTTTACCCGTCTATCACCCTCCTTCTGATATTTCCTATATCTAACCACTCTTTCTCATCACCTTCCCCTATATAACCACCTGCGCAATAGTGGCAATGGAATGCCTTTGCTTGGGGTGAAAAGATTAAAAAAAAAATTGAAACCGTAAATTATTACAAACGCATCATAACCTAAATACACGAGTCATATTCGTAAATAGCCACATTGGATTGAAACATAAAAATGATATCGGAAAAAATATGTTCAGAAATATTTAATATCATAATTATTGCTATAAAGTAGTTTGAATTTTAGAAAATATGATTTAACATATTTTCTTATGATTTTCTTCTACTTGAAATAATTAATGAGGAATTGTGTTAATCTTCGCAAGAATTAATGTATTCTTCAAACAGTCAAATGTCTTTTATCGAAGGAAGCCGTGGCAATAATATTCATTGCTAATAATTCGTAATTACATTGTTTGAATTTAATCTATATCATTTTGATGAAATATCAAAGACAGAAAAAGACTTATATAATCCTGATGTTTTGAAAATATTAATGCGGGAAGACTATTCAAAATAATGCGTGTGTATTTTGGCGACATCTTTTAATAAATACATACATTTCTCTCTAACCTACTGGAATGACATTTATCATTATCTACACGGATTGTTGCCATAATCTTTGTTGTTATTATGGCATTTCAGCCGTTCTTACAGCAGGGGTTCCTCGTGTGTATATCGATTTTCGTAACCGACACGGAATTGTCAACTGAACCCTCTATTTAATCTACGGGTAGATTCTTTTCATACCACAGCTCAAAGTGAAGGATATCGTCTAGTTATTTTTATTTAGTTTTCTTCAGGTATTGTTCGATAGTTTTAAATGAATGAATGTACACACTGCCCGAGATAGGGACTGAACTTACAATCACATTTACCAAAATAAAAAACGAATACAAGTCTAGTAGGTTATTTGCTGTAGTCAACTGGAGCTTTAAACATAACCTGAGTGTTGATTAGTGTTGCAACTTTTGCTGGCCGTCATGTTTCTTGTTCCTGCTCGTTTATGGTATTTATTTCTATGCCAGGCCTACTAAGGAGGTTCTTATACCCTAAAATATCCCAGCATAAGTGTGACCTCTGGAAAATACCTTAGCAAGTCATTTTCGGTGTAGCCACACGATATCAAAAATTACCATAGGCTCAAAACAATCAACGAACATTGTTTTTCAGTTAATAGATATTGTTAAAAGAAATGAAATACAATTTCTGCATGACGCATTTTATGGAATTTATTTTTTAAATGACATTTTGTTCTACATTTACCAAAATTAAAAGAGGATCTTGGAAGTATTCAGCATAAAAGTAAACAGTATTCCTGAAAACTCTGAGAAAATACTTCCAGGAAAAATAATTTTACAAGTGTACACTTACACTTGCTTTGTTACGCACAAAATAAAGTACATTAACATACACAATTTAGAAGGACATTAAACTTCATATAATTCTTTAAAGTTTTAAAAACAAATAGGTAGGTAAATTTTTTCTATGATATGATGATGCAATTTTTATATTACCACATAAGTATAAATAGTTAAAATAATCAACAAAGTAATGCTTTTTTAAAATCTTATAAAGTGTAAACCGTGCACACAAAAGCAGTTTTTTTATTTTTAACAATTAAAGCAATTAGAATAGTTAACATTTCCGTTAAGCAATCAGTTTTTAAATTTAGGTACAGAATTTTGAATACTTAGGAAATGTTCTAACAGGATGGAAAATGTAAAACTGAGATCAGAAGTGGTATTTCAAAACCGAAGCATAGTATTGTGAAACAGGAAAATTTCGTTGGATACAAGGAAAAGCGTATGAATTGTTACGTGATATCTGGCCTCCTATATGGTATCGAATGGTAAACAGTTTTCTCAAAGATGAAGGAAAGACTCAAGATTATGAAGGGGTGACTCGAAGCATTAATTAGAAATGTGTTTCTATAGAAGGATGCTGAGGCTAACATGGAGGGAAAAAGTGAACAGCGATGAGGTTTTGGAGAGAATGGAAACAAAATGGAAACTTACACTTATAATCAGGAAGAGACAGTTGATGTTTCTTGAACATGTAGTGTGCCAGGTAAGCTTGAAGAATCTAATATTCTCAAGGCAGAGAGAAGGAAAGAGGAACAGGAGAAAGCATGGCGTGACATTCGATGGGCTTCAGCAAATGCATAGCAAAGTAGACTTTGGGAGATATAGCTAGTCAAAATAATATGGAGAGCCATGATTACCTACGACCTGGAAAGACACAGCATATAAAATTAAGAAAAAGTTACAATTTAAGGACGTAGAACTGGACCGTTTATGACATCCGGAAAAAAAAATGAATTACAGAATATTTTAAACCAAGTAATTGTCATCAGATACGTTTTAAAACACACACACACACACACACACACACACACACACACACACACACACACACACACACACACACACACACACACACACACACACACACACACACAAACATACACACACAAACATACACACACACACACACAAACATACACACACACACACACAAACACACACTCACACAAACATACACACACACAAACATACACACACACACACACACATATATCAGTTAGTTAATGTCATACGTGATACGTGATACTTCTTTCGAGACATGACTGAATCGGTAGAAATCTTTTTCACAGTAGGTTGCCATTACTGTCGATGATATGGCGGTCAAGCAACGATCTAGATATTTCGGTAAAAAAGCTAACTATTTCTGTTTTTGGAAGATCATACTATTGTTTTCCTTTTATGGATAATTTGTCTTTATATACACAAAACGACAGGCAACCACAAAACGGAGCGTGAACATGCTATACATGAAATTTTACAAAGCAAACAATGGCAACTTTTACAAAACTTGTTAATTCAAACAGAATTCCGCACACTCCTAGAAATTTTTACAAATGTCTGCTCAGTTTCTTCTTCTATGTGCCCTGTCCTTTCAGGACGTGGGCGATCATGGGTTTGCACGTCTCCCTATCTCTGGTGGCTTTTAGCACGCTTTCTCCTGTTACACCAAACAACTCTCGTCCCATCATCCATCTGATTAAGTCCTTCAAATATGTTATCCACTGCTTTCCGCTGTCTCTTATACCCTCTATCTGGCCTGTTAGTATCAAGTTTTCTAAACCGTCTGTCCTCTTTGCATTTTCCATGAACTTTAGCTGTCTCTTGCTAATAGTAGGTATTAATTTCCTTTTCTTTTACATCCTTTCCAAAACCTCATCATTGCTCACATGCTCGATCCATGATATCTTCAGCATCCTTCTGTAGAACCACATTTCAGTTGCTTCAAGTTTTGTCTTCAACTTCGATGATATTGTCAAGCATTCACTGCCAAATTGAAGACATCACATAGCAATCCAGTATTCTCGTTTTTGTTTCTAGCCTAATTGTCATGTTTCTTAATACTTTACTCAACTTCTGGAATGCTTATTTCACCATGCCAATTGGTCTTCGGATCTCCGTGTCGCACTTTCCGTCTTGTTATAACACTTCCCAGATAATTAAATTTTTGTACCTGATTGATTTTAGTATGCCCCACCTGTATTTGGCATTTTGGGCTGCCCTTTTTATTGATGATGACGTGGATTGGCTACCTAACCTACCAAACGGATTTCTTCGGAAAGTGTGAGTAGCTGTTATTTATATATCTAAGTTAGTTTAAGTGCCATATGCGATACAATTAAGTTTACGTGCCATATGTGATCGTTTGGACGATCATGTCTCGAAATGTACATAACTGACTGGGCAGATAATTTTCCAGCAGTAGGTTGCCATTCCTTTTTGCTGTAGAGTGGTTTCCAACTAAGGCTATAGAACCCAATCTGTTTGCTATTTAACCCATAGCTGGAGGGAGAAGAGAGGGATTTATACCTAATAGCGCGTAAGTGAAGACAACGAATTCAACAGTAATCTAACTCAGTTGTCAGATTTCTCTTTCCGAGCCGATATCTACAGTACCACAACACACATCCGAAAATTTATATATATATACACAATTTATTATTTAAGTTATTTATACGATACATGTGAACTTAAATTGAATTGAACTTGAATTCCCAAAATGCCAATATGACTCTGGTTATACATATATGTTTATTCCACTGCATACAACAATAACTCCAGAAAATACAGACTTCCTCACTCTGACGTTGGGTTCCCTTACAAAGTGTGACAGAGGTACGATCCCTTACGGATATATATGTATAATTTTCTGCGCTATTCATCACTTTGAATAATCCCTATCTAAATGTATAATGTATATGGCAGAGCTTTCCAGAAGAAAACAATTCAATAATTCATGAATGACTCTAATTTGTGCCTTGACAACGAAGCAATAAAAACGTATTCTTCATTTACATTTGTTTTATTGATGTGTCTCTGTCGGAAAATCCACTTATTTTATGATGCAAACTTGAGTGTCCTCAAATCATTGTCTGCATTATTCTCCACGCAGATAGAGACAAGCAGAGACGTACTCCGTGATTGAGCCACATTTAACCTGTAGCTTCGACCCAAGACGGTGAATAATAAATGCACTTATGAATCTAAAGTTGTCGTCGGTAAGTGAGTTAGGAGGCAAACTAATACGTTCTGACCTTTAACTCCAAATCACTTCTCATAAATAGACAGACTTAACCTGCTATCACTTCTGTAGTAGCAAAACTATCGGCTGAAGCCATTCATGACTCTAAAATTGCTCTCAAGCAAGATATGTAGCCTTCACTGACATCTCAGTGGCGTCAAATTGACGCTTGTTGAGAAGAATTTTGGTGGCTATAGACTTAGATTTCTAAATTTTATTAAAAGACAAACAATTAAGATGAATTTCTAGGGTCCTTGCTGTAGGGACAAATAATTTTTCACATTTACTTCATCGCGTTTAAAAAAAAGTTTACTACATATACATTTTCAATAACCTTATAGTGCCAATCATTTTTAATTATTTTTATTTTATTGCATTTTTCAGTGAATTTGACCCTTTACAAGGCTCATAAATCACAGAAAGTAGAAAATTACAGGGGTGGAAAGATGAGGAAAATAACGGTTAATAGTAGAATTGAACAGGTTAAGATTGTAGTGATTGACGGAAACTTCTTTTATGTAGGTACCTCCACTCAATTGTCAAAAAAACAAAAACAAAAAAAAACAGCATGACATTATGTTAAAAGGCTCAAATTTAATAAAGACAAAGTTTTATCATCAAAATGCTTACGCTATTATTAGAGGAAAGATGAAATGTTTTGTCAATATTTTAAAATTTTTAATCCTTTCTAACACGTTCGAAATTTCAATTAAAATTTATTTTTTTGTTATTCGACAGCGATTCACGCTATGTTTACGTAATGTGACTATGAAGCAAAAAGTAATATTACGCGCGTTGTTTTTTGGCGTTGAAAGATACATTAATTTAAAAATTCTTGTAAAAATCAACAAATTGTCTGATTTTAATGAAACTTTTAGGTAGTATTTATAAACAAATGAAATTATTTTGTAATTTTTATTTTAAGTAATTAGATATTTTCTTTAGTAAAAATACTTTTTGTTTTACATCTGAAACCTCTACTTCAATTAATTGCATAAAACTCTAGAAATACATTATCTATAACAATTTTTTTATTTATTAGTTAAATGCAGGACTATTTGGGGAATTTAAATCATATAACTTTTTTTTTTAATCACGAGACCATTTTTCCGAAAATCTGCTCCGATTAGTATAATCAAAAATGCATAAAACTACGCTATTTTTAATGGAGATAAAGTTTTAATCGATTTTAAAAATAATATAAGTTTTGGATATCATATTCTGAGAAAGAAAAAAATATTCGATGAATGATGAATTTTTATAAGAATTGTTCTCATGTTTATTTTGCTTCCAGTTATTCCGTTCATTCGGTTATTAATTCATTTAAAATAGACTTTATTAACAAATCGAAAATTCATCAGCTTTATACAAATCATTTAGAATTATGATTTTTAAAATAATTTCTAATTATTTTTTAATATGTTAAACTTCACATTTTCTTTTACTATGGAAAATTATAAAAACACTTATTAAAGTTTCATTTAAGTGTTGTTCCACTGACGAGATGATAAATTGGATTATATCAACTTCTAGTCAACATACTTCCACATCGATTAGAAATGCTGTCATCACCTACTTGAAAGGTCAACGAGTTAAAAGAAGCTGCTCGAATGGAAAGTAATTCTCACAAAAAAGAAAAAAATATGAAGTGAATGTCATTGGGTTGACACAATGTCAGTTGCATGTTGGCTCCTAGCCGTAAAAAACACAACTGGCGGTACCAAAGAATGCAGTTAGTCTAAAGATTTTTAATGAAAGTAGCGATAGAGAGGAGTTGCTGGGTGTAAATAAACTTTTCATTCACAAGGATCCGGAGAAGCGTTTGAATTCTATCGAGAATAGAAAGTAAATGCTAGGCAACTTCTACCCAAATATGATAACTGTACGCCATTTAAGTCTGATTTGGCTCTTGTAAATGTAGAGGATAGCACAGGAACTCAGATAAATATTAAGGCAATATAGGGAACCGTCTATTTTTACTGCATCTTCAATGAAGAATTATACGTACGAGTTCACCATGAGGTTTGCAAGGAGTTTAAGGTCGAATAATTGATCAAGTCATTGTGCCTCTCCATGATGGCATCCATTCACCGTGACTGGGGCTAATTCAGTGTCTAAGTTATTTGTTCAATGAGAGAGTTGAGTTTAAGAGAGATAAATTCGTGGCATTCGGAAGTGGCATCGCACGTGAAGTGTGAATTATATACAACAGTAATCGTAAAAAAAGTTTTCGGTTCAAAATTCCTAACACTTAAAGAAGGCCGGAGTGTACAACGGCCAAAACCTCGTAAGCATAGCAATAAAGATGATGACATCAATCTGAACAATGTAAATAATGTTTAAATCTTTCCAAACAATCTACATATCCAAGCGTTTTCGGCTATTCTTTTATCCATTATCAAAAGCGGTTATTATATTTTATTTTTAATTGAATGCCTGGGTTAAAAATGAACGTTTGTCTTCATGTGAATGTTTATCTTGTTAGAAGTCTCTTGTAGTAGGAAGTATTTTTTTCTTTTTTTATATGTACCTGTTATTTCTACCCGTGCTGAACGACCAAAACCCTTATCCACTCTGGTGAGCATGTCATATATAGGGTATTTTTATTAAATTTAAATATTTCGTTCGGTTTGGTTTTTGACAAAAAAAAGGTGGGAATTTTATCTAAAGAAATGGATCATCTTCTCTTTACAGGTGATCATCGATCCTAAGCTGTTTTCATTGTTTGTAGAGTTTTGTTAACAACTCCTCCGCTGATCTTATCCCCGACTGAAACAGTAAGTGATCTCGTGACTAATTTTAAAACATAGTAATTTTATTTTTATTATTTTCTTTTTTTTATTGGAATAGGCAGACCCAATAAACATCCGGTTCATATATTTTCCCCCTACATTTTAGCAAGAATAGAGACTCATCCCTTGTAGGAAGTGGTTCCTTGTTTCTTTCTTCTCCTCAGGTTTTAATAGCGTTGCTTCGCAAGATTTTTTGTGATGTGTCTGGATGGTGGCAGCGTATCTTCATAATGAGGGTACCGAGTCGACAGTTTTCTGGTTGCTGCTTTCGACTTGTAATTAGAAGCCCGAAAACTTGCGTAGCGTCTAGAGAGGCTATTATTATCAACAATTGAATAATATCAGTGTCTCTTGTTATGCTATGTCGCTTATAGAAGGTTGTTCCTTCAAGTGTCTCCGGAAGGCAACGCTGATGCCACATTATGCTGCCGTCTGTGCAGATTTTAATCACCCTGTTAAAACTACATCCTCGATTACACGTCCTGTGTGAAAGCTGACATTGATGCTTTCATCCCAGCCAGGAGGTTCCGAATCAAGCCCCATTCTTCCTCTTGGCTTTCTCCTGCTTGCTCGGCCGCCATTACCCACAGGAGTCAATTCTTCTGGCTTTACCCGAGTGATGCAACCTGTTCTATATGATGCTAATGTTTTGTTTGCTAATAAAAAAAGCATCGTATAGCATCCCACACGTTTGGCTGTAAGAACGACTGGCTACTGTACAAATGTACTGAACAATAGCAAACCTTCGATTCATCCATTACTCAATAACTGAGGTCTTCACCTCCACAACGGACAAGGCTTCTTCCAATTTTGCACTTGACACATCTGAAGTACTCACACCCGACTTTTCTTTTACAACTTAGACCCAACTCTGTGTTGTATACATAACCCTGTCTCTTGTCTCAAACATTATTTCTAAACATGACCCTCATAAAGCAAGTGATTGTGATGGAATTCCAGCCATCTTACCTAAGGTATGTGCTCCTTAACTTGCTCTTATCCTCTTCAATATTAACAAATATTACCTCGCTGCTTCTTGCATCCTTGCTTGTTGGAAGTTTTTCATTGTAGTTACTTTTTTTAAAAAATCTGATGAACTCTTCGACCATTCAAACTATCATCTCTCAGTCTATTAACACATTTTGGCAAAGTGATTGAGGCTATTTTTAATATTGGAATGATTCAACATCTCAGATCCAATAACTTATTAGGTCTACTGCTGATGTGCTAACGGCCATCACTGAAAAGATATCAGGCCCTTGATAAGAACCGCGAAGCTTGGGCTGTTACCCTGGAGATCTTCCAGTTCATTTCATGTTAACGCGGGTGACCTCAAGGTTCTATCTTGGGACTTACGCTTTTCTTGACATTTGTCGGTGATCTTCCTGATGTAATGATTCATTGAAGAAGCGACAGAGAGGAGTTGCTGTGTGTAAAATAATTGTCACCCATAAGGAGGGAGAGAAGCGTTTGAATTCTTACTATGAAACCTTCCAATGCTGACAAAGTAAACCTCACTGCTGCTTTGGAAAGGACATCCACTTTGTGATGGATTGGTGTAAGAAATAGCTCGTAAATTTTAATCCTTCCAAAACGAAGCTACTCTCCTTGAACAAACACAGAGAATTTTTCTACCTTCCATCAATATGAATCACACTAGTCTTCCTGAAATCATTACATTCGCCTCGTCTGCCTCACTCTCTCAGCCGATCTAAAGTGGAATTAATGCATCGAATCAGTAAGGTTAGGGTTGCTGTGTCGAGCAAAGCAGTTTTTTTCGTCCGAATCTATATTGTACATTTATAAATCTACCATTCGTTCGTGCATTGAATTTTGTAGATATATGCTCGGGTGCGCCTGATATTCATCTTAGGGCTTTCGACAAAATCAAATGAAGGATATACAATGCAATCGGTCTCGATTTGGCAGCTCATCTTCAGTCACTTTCTCACCGACGGGATATGGCTTCCCTCTGACTTTTCTATGAGTATTTTCATGGAATCTGCTCTGACGAACTTCATTCCCTGGTTCTAAATCTTCATAAATTTACTCGTAAAACTAAATTGGCAGCTAGTTCCCACTCTCTTACATTCAAAATAAGCAATTGTAAACCCCTTTTCTTCGGTATCAGATTCTTTTCACGCACTTCCTTCCTGTCGAAATCTCTTCCCCATGTTTGCTTCCTTGATAGCTACAATCACCAAAGGTTTGCATTAAACGTCAATTATCATCTTCTATCTCTATAACTCACACCTTAATCTAACTCTTTTCTCAATATCCTTGTGCCGTTTCTTTTACTTTTCTGTCTTCCCTCTCCTCTTACTTTAAATCCCACACCTCAGTTGCAGTACTGCCTTCCTGGGGGTGAAGCGATTATAAAAAGAATATCACTAAATATATGTTTGCTCTCTAGACGATATTAGTAAAACATAAACAAGAACTTGAAAATCATATTCGAAAAAAAAAACTGCCCATCACTATGAACTTAGCAAAAACAATAAACCCCAATTTTTAGACGTTCTCGAAGACCAGCTAAATTTAATATCAGAAATAACCTGACACATGCAAAATCAAAACAACAAGGCACCAACATTATTTACAACTTCAAATGCAACTTCAGTGTCCGTATTTCTGATAAACTAAACTCATAAATAATTACATAGGTCATACTACTACATGCCTATCTAGACGACTTACGTTATACCTATCCGACCATATCCCAATTAGGATATATTTGAATATACAAAAAAATCAATCAAACATCATGCGAAACATTACAGTAGAAAATATAAGTACAGCAGTTTCATGCACGTATATATATATATATATATATATATATATATATATATATATAAAATGGAAGCCCTAATATTAAATTAGGCAATACTCAATTACATGAAATACGAAGGCAGTCACAATGTACTGACCGCGATCGAAAAATGAAAGATTGCTTTAAATCCAGACACATGCACAATAAACCCACACATTTCTTTAAAAATAACAATCAACCTTGATAATGTCTAAAATAGTAACTAAATGTAGAGATTTACGAAAGTGATTTATTTGTGTGTTTGAGGTAAGTGACGCATTCTATGAGAATATTAGGGAAAGTTAACAATTAAACATTGACTTGATCATTACCCCTCACACTTTGACAAACATTTTTGCACAAGTCTCTTGTCTATTAATTTCTTGAAATGCTTCTATTACCTTATTTTTCAAATCATCAACACTTCCTGGTTTTTTACCATAAACTTTGTCTTTGAGTACTCCCCAAAAGAAGAGATCCATTATGGTCAAGTCAAATGAGCATGCTGACCAATCCATTTCTCAGTAAATATTTTAAGATACTCACAGACAGCTCTTGAAAAATGTGGAGGGGATATAATGAACACTATTGTAATAATATAACTAAATTGAGCATTTATGGAATATAATGGGGGAGGCCTATTTCCATAGTAGATTCTGCACGTAAAAATATCAGGAAAATATGAACAGCTATCAAGATAACATGATTCATATCTTTTTTGTGGAATTGACACCACATCAAGTTGCTGTACTTGGCTATGATACAAGTGTCTTACACAATGCTAAGTATCTATTCCATGACTTTTGACACATAATTGTATAAAAATACTCATATTTGCACATACATATTTAATCGCAAACTGAGTAGCATGCAAAGATCTACCGATATACAAAACTTCTTGTATGCAAATGCTAATAAATATCCTTGTGTCAGACTTGATCTTGTCTAATAACCATCTTTAGATATTTTAAGACAAGACCTGAGGAAGTGAACATTATATGGTTTATACTTATATTCCTAGAAGTTTAGAGTAAAGAGTGGTGTACTAAATACTGTATTTAATGATATACAACACACTTTTTTTCTAAAATCATGGATAAAAAAAATCAAATATATCCTGTGTTTTATATATGAAGTTGAGGTTTCTATTAGGCAAATGTTTACTCAGAAGCTTTAAACTATCAGTATTTTGTATCAATAACTCCATAATACAATGATGATAAATGCAAAATGGCATGGTAATCACCTCAGTGAAGGAAAATTATTTTTTGGAACTAATTCAATAGATAAACTAGGTTTATTTCTTTTTAAACTTGTAAGCATACAAGACAACTCCCATTTAACTTTCCAATGGCCAACCAATGATTACCCACTCCATATTATGTCTTGATTTACAGTGGTGTGCACCAAAAGCTGAGAAATACATCCATGCATAAATGTACACTACACATTCTGAATATTTTTTTTCACATAAGTTGAAAATGAAAGAATTTGTTTTGATATTTTCTTAAGGGCTTCTTTTTATTGATTTTTTGTTTTTTCAATTTTTAAATGTTTTCTGCATCTGAGTGTATGATGAACTTTTGCAGTGTGAAATGATTTCATTTAAAACTTTTCTCTTCGCTTTTGTGTGTCTTGATTTCGTCCCCATTTTTATTCCTCTTTTCAAATAAGTCAAAATATGTCATAAAGTTTTACTTAGATTTTGTTTTTATATATTTATTATTATTATTATTATTATTATTATTATTATTATTATTATCGATTTCTCACTGGAAATCAAATAACAGCGAGTCTCCTGAAAGAACAAGTATTGAGAACTTTACTTAACAACAGAAACATGATCAAAAAAGTAAATACCTGGTCAATATCCATCATGAGATAACCAGGGTGCTTCCTAAACTTGATAAAAAAAGAACTGAGAAATTTTAATCAAAGAACAAAGAAGTTAATGACAGTTTTGCAACTTAAGGATGACATAATAGATTATATGTGAAAAATGAAAAGGTAGAAAACTCCCCAGCATTGAAGACACTGTCAACTGTGCTATGAAAGAAGGTAGAATAAGGGGAGATGAATATGATAAACAAAATTGCAAAAGAATTGTTAGAAGAAAAACAACAGTCAAGATAACTCAAGGGATAAACAAAAAGAATAGCAAGTGAGATACAGAGCTGTGACAAGGAAATCTGAAAAGAGAAAATTGTGATGAAGTGAAAACAATTATGACACAGCAAAATGGTAAATTTTGACTTTGAAGAAATAGAGATGAGACCATGAATTATATAATAAAAATGATAGAATTAGTAGATTTACAAGGACAAAAATAGACATGAGTGGATAGGAAAAATGAGTTACTAGAAACTGTGCAAACAACCATTATACGCACAATCTAAATGTGAATAAAACACACAAAGTTCTCAGAGTTTGTAGTTCAAATATATCACTTATTTCAAGCCAGGAAAACAGATTTTATAAGAGACCTGAAAACAATTTGATTGAACAGGTTAAGAGCATCATCCCTTGTTCCCTGTTTAGGATGTGGTTTCCGCCTTTTCTCCTTTCCAATCTTCTCACTTTGGTTTCTTTTTTTTTTTTTCAATTGGATTAGATAGATCTATCTATCACCCGGTTCACACTCCACCCACGTGTATTGGACAGTTTAAGAGGCTCATCCCTTGTTCCCTGTTTAGGATGTGGTTTCCGGCTTTCGCTTTTCCAATCTTCTCACTTTGTTTTTAATTGGAGTAGATAGATCTATCTATCGCCCGACACTCCACCCACGTCTATTGAACAGGTTAAGAGGCTCATCCCTTGTTCGCTGTTTAGGATGTGGTTTCCCGCTTTTCTCTTTTCCAATCTTCTCACTATTACGTAGCCCCCTGTACATCAGTGGTGTTACCGCCTTACTCGGGGTGTTACGTTTAAAAAAAAACATCATGGGATTATGGTCACATTACGTTGAAACTACGGTTCCCGTACAAACATCGATGTGAATCAACCTTGGGCTTGGTCAATATCTAAATGGATGACAGCGTGGATATACCAAGTGCTGTTCGGATGGGATGTAATAAATAATGGTTAAAATTATTAATTGGAGAGCTAGATTTCAATTATTGTTGGTACTTTATACCTTACGCACTAATAACTTTTGAAAAGGTTTGAATCTATCTCTTCTCTCTCCAGTTGTAATTCGTTGGTTAATTAGCAAAATTGAACCATTAAACATTTTTATCGCCTCACAAATAAAATACTTACAATCTAAAAAATATCTATCTAAACTTGTTTATAAAGGGAACTTTGTGTGTGTGTGTGTGTGTGTGTGTGTCCGTTACCTATAGTCTCCGAAACGGCTTAACCGATGTTCTTGGAAATTTACACAGTTGTACTATAAGCGTCTGCGAGTGTTCTTAGCTAGGTTTTGTGTCGAGATAACGCCGATAAATATCGAAAATCGATAATCATAAAAAATGTGTGATAGAAGGAGTGGTACAATTTTAATGAAATTTCATACACTCATAGACAAAGACATAAGAAACGATATTCAGAAGTTTCAATGTTGCAGTTCTTACGATATTGCAGAAAATCCATAAAATATATATATATATATATATATATATATATATATATATAAGGCAAGATGGTTGTGTGTGTGTCTGTTTATCTGCTTGCATGTCTGTATTTTTTTTCAGCCCTTTTTTTAGTTTTTACTTCGGGTTTGGCTCTAAGTAGGTATAATCGTAGTTCTTAGTCTCAGCTATGATACCATTTACTCAGATGACTTATTTAGCCTTCAAATTCAGTTTACGACGAAAAAAACTTATTTGATATCGATACCAGGAAATCAAAATTTGACTTACATCCATTCATTTTTTATCAGTCTACAGTTTCGCTTGAACTGTAAACAACTATTGCTTTTTAGTCTTTCGTGGCAACGTCCAAAGTGTCTGCGCTCCAAGGCCATGAATTAGTTTTAAAGCTTTCATTACACCCGAGCAACGCCGCGCTATAGTGCTGGTTATATATATAATGACAAATCCATTTTTTTCCCACTTATACGCCCTCTGTCAGAAACCCACTACCATGAGTGGCTCTTTATTTCTACGTATGTACTTGCAAATTATGCTTAAATGCCTTCTCAATGGCGTTTTTCCAACATTAAATTCAAAGTAATCGCCTTGAACAGATGTTTAGGAAGTTAAATTCCAATCTACGCAGCTATTAGAAATTAGCCATCAGTAGTGTTTCAACTCCCCACCAAGCTTTGAAAACATATGCCACAACATTATGACTAGTTGCTTGCAATCTGACTGTCACTTGGATATTCTCAATTTTCAATGGTAAACATAATATTGAAACTTGAAATATTGTTGTTTCCCAATGAATTTCAGACATAAAAATACTACAATAATACTGCATAGTTTATCAATTTTGATTTCATGACTAGCCAGTTCTCGACGCAGACAGAAAGACAACAATCATTTAAATGAAATATATCGAAACTTATTTATAAATGGAACTTTGTCTGTGTGTGTATGTGTGTATGTGTGTATGTGCGTGTGTCCGTTACCTATAGACTCCGAAACGGATGAACTGATTTTCTTGAAAATTTACACAGTTGTACTATAAGCGTCTGCGAGTGTTCTTAGCTAGGTTTTGTGTCGAGTTACCCAAGATAAATATCGAAAATCGATAATCGAATAAATCGGGTTATAGAAGTGGTCCAATTTAAATAAAATTTGATACATTCATTTAAGGTTGCAGAAAATCGATAATATATATTTATAAAAGGCAAGATGTTTGTGTGTGTCTGTTTATCTGTCTGTATGTCCTTTATACAAATCCACAATTTTACACGATTCTCACCAAACTTCACACAAATATTATTTAGGCTTAGTCTGAACTCCAGTACCATCTATTAGTTTTAATGCTTTCATTATACCGGAGAAACGCTGGGCTATACTGCTAGTAATGTATATTATAGAGTGAAGTACAGTACATATCAGCATGTATGCTTCCCAAAGGAAACTCTGCTGTTACTCTTTTTAAACACTTTTTACCTCTCATCAGCATTGCTTATGCTCTTCTCAAGAAGACTGGTTCATGTTGACTGCACGAACTAAGTTTTCCGTTTACATGAAGTTTAAGGATTATATTGAATCAGTTGCTAGGTCTGCAGCTAGGAATGTTCGTTCACGGTGTCGTGCTAGACAATTTTGCTCTCCAGAATTTTTCATACACATTTCTTGCTTTGAATATAACTGGTCTGGTACTCCTGTTATATATGTCAGTCAGTTACTTGTCATACTTGATACACACTTGGGCGATCATGTCTCAAAAATACATGACTGACTATGCATAAGATTATCACGCAGTAGATTGCATTGCTTTCTGCGGTAGACTGGTTACCAGCTAAGACTATTGAACCCAATTTGTCCTGTTATTTAATCCATAAATGGAAGGAAAAGACGGATTAATATCTTTCCTAAGGGTATTTGCGCGTAAGTGAATACAGGGATTTCAATTGGAATTCGAACTCGGTCTTCAGATTTCTCGTTCTGAGCCGTTATCCACTGCACCACAATGAACATACAAAGATCCTTAATGCAATCGGAATAAGAATATGCAAGTTTCCGACCTGGAATGTCGGTTTCAATCATTTTCCACCGCCATAATCTACCTTCCTTATGCTCTTTCTATAAATACTTTCAAGAAAATTATTCCGATAAACTTTTCTTTATCGTACCTAGATTTTATGAATTTAAGCATGTTCCCTATTGTCAAGAAGTTCTCATCAACTTACAGCTTAAATTTCCAGATGTAATAACTAGATTTTATGAATTGAAGTATGTTCCTTGTCGTCAAGAAATTTCCACCAACTTACAACTTAAATGACTATATGTAAACATAATATCTATGCTAAACGTTTCTTCTATCACACATTTCTATTGCGAAAATCTCTTCAGTCAACTTGCTTTCCAGTCAACTTTGATTTTCAAAAAAATTATATTCAATATCAAAAGTTATCTACTGTTTTCTACTTTTTGTTCTTTTAGTGTTCTCATTTCTTAGAAGTATTTTCCTTCTCTCTTTTGCGTTTTAGTTGATGTATTACCTTTTTTGTTGTTAAAGTTTTTAAACATACAATAGATTTAAAATAATGTAAATAATTTTCCAAATGTCGAAACATATATTTTCTTGTAAAGCAATTAGATCATCATCTTCGGTAATTAACCTGCATTATTAAACCTTTTGAGAATTATTTTTATTCCATCGAGTATTAAGAGTACAGGAAGTAACCTGACCAAGCACATCCATATATTTTAGTTAATAAATAAGGGCGCAATATTTCCTGCTTAATCAAATTCGTTAAACGTTTTACATAGTAAATAACAAATCTATACAAATTTCTTTCGGCCTATTTTAATATTATTCGTAAACAAACTTATGTAGATCTAATAAATTAGAAGTTTTTCGTAACAATCTCTCGTCAATATTTTACTAAACTCACGTTCGAACTAATTGCAATGAATGACCATTTTGACGTTGAGCCAATTATCCTGCAGTACATTTTTCTGTTTAGAATCATTAACATTTTAGAAAGTGAAAGGTCATTTTCAATAAAGGTACAAATAGAGAATCATCAAGTATTCCAATGAAATATCACGTTACACTTGTATTTCAAAAAATGTAAGTTTTTGTTTCGTTTAATTTCCACAGAAATACTTTAAAACATGCGATTGTCATTTCCAATGTTTAAATTAATGCTTGTATTCATAGAGTTAATGAAATCTTCTCTTTTTCTCTACATTTTCTATGCCTGATTTAGACCGAACAAATCAATTTTAGTCTCAAAACTCAATATAATTGTGAAATATTACTACATTTCCCAGTTTGACACATTACAAATTCCAGTTGATTTTGACGGTGATAACATTTTTGCAAAGACGTTTTTTAACAGTACCTAAGGAGAATTGAATCCAAATACTAATTAATAAACTTTACATTAATACACCAGGAAATTAAATCTTTAGAGCATATTTAACAGTCTCATCACATAGAATACTATGAAAGGAAACATAGCGCGGGATGGCTGTCAGGTGAACGCAGTTCATCAATACAACTACAGACTCTTGAATGAGTTCTTCTAAAATCATTGATTTAATAATCGCTTGCGCGCAAAAATAGTCAAAACTGGTGACATAATTCACTGAATAGATACTTGTATATAGTCGTCGCTATTTTCCAGCTCGTATTTAGTCATCAGTTTTTGTGTCATAATTTTCCTTAGAAATCAGCCAGTAATAAAAGGAAACTACAAAAGGATTTAACAATATTCCTAAAATTTATTGATAAACAATTGATGCATTAAAAGACAGGATTCCAATACACTTCAACAACAATTCCGTAAAATAACAAATATTTCTTCTATAGAATTTTTGCATAAACATTTTATTCTGTATATTTAGTTATAATCCTGCTAAATTTATTCAATACTTCTGTAACAAATGTTTCTATTTGTAAAAATATTTTTCAAGCAATATATGTTTTCTTCACATTGCTATGTCTATAAGCAAGTCTTCATGAAAATGACGTATTCCATCATAAAAGATATTTTTCCTAGTGTTATTGTTTCCCATATCTTGAAAATATTGGAACCACTGACAAAAATTGATTTCTTGCAAGAAATGTATCAACAGAGAGATTATAATCGGTATGCGTGAAGCAGAAGTTGTTCGTAGAAAAACCTTCCATTATCACATGGTGCGTAGCATTTGGGATATGAAGTTAGCATTAGTTTAGAGCCTATTATTTGCTTTCTCTGGAAAAATAATTTATGCCACAACGAATTATTCTGAGCATACAACTCAGTTTTTTAAAACATGAAGTGAAACTCAGTGATAGAATTTTAGGAATATTCTATTGAATCATACCAAACACATGAAATGCTTGTCCTCTTAAATTCAGCTTAGATTAAGTCTGTCATCGGTCTAACAGAATAGAGATAATACATAATCATAAATAATAATCAAAATGTGATATATATGATTGTATTATATAAATAATATATAAATAATAAATAACCTAAAAAAATGATATATAATAAAAACATACAAATAACACATGTACACTTGAATGAAGTGAGAGTAAAATATTTTTTTTTATTTGATGTGCGTTGTGGTGCAGTGGATATTGGATCGGAACGAGAAATCGGGGAGCCGAGTTCGAATTCCAGTTGAATTCATTGCATTCACTTACGCGCAAATATTCTTGGGAAAGGTATTAATCCGACACTTCCTTCCAGATATGGGTGAAATAACAGAACAGATTGGGTTCTATAGTCTTGGCAACCTACTGCGGAATAATTTTGCCCAGTCAGTCATGTTTCTTTCGAGACATGATCGCCCAAGCGTGTTTCCAACTATTGTTGGCTTTATCGGGTCATTTTTTTATTGACGTGATAATATTTTAGTAGTGATCTGAAATAAATGACTTTTGAAATATATATCATGTAACTAAATATTTACTATATAATATTTCATTAATAATTTCCTCTGAATAGACACAGTCATTTCAAAATGTTAATTTTTTTTGGAAAGAATATATAATTTCTCTGTTATAGATATGCCAATATGGAGATAAAACTCCATACATACATGCATATAGAAATATATATAGATATAGCTAGATAGATTGATATATAGACAGATGGATATCGTTA
>JBBBDQ010001651.1:435000-447500 GCA_037127315.1 Ascarosepion bandense
ATACACACACACACACACTAAATAACTATATAGCCATATTTTAAAAAAAATTAATTCAATAAATTCTTTGTTAATTAAAATCTTCTTAAATGATGCATTTGAAAATATCTAAAATAATATATTGCTTTCAAGCTTATCAATCTCTGTCTTTATTAAAACAATATAGAGCCGATTGGGCACATTATTTCTGAGTAAACTTTGTTTTAACTGTTAACGTATTTTAATAAAACTTATCCCTTTATATTAGTATATTTATCCTTTAAACTAAAAAGAAAATTCCACCTGCATCTTAAATATTGAAGTGAAAACCCAACTCAAGTGTAATTGATGTTAATCCAGAAATCTGCCATGGAGCCGCGAAAGGAAGAGGTTCCTCTTCAAGTGAAAGCCCGACATTCCGATCTTGATGTATCGATTGATTGACCGATGAATTTCCTTGTCCATTAATTTGACCGTTCATTTAAAAAGGTGACAATAGTTCAGACAAACTATTTCCTTTGCCTCAAGGCCCAATGACTGCACGCTAATGATAAGGTCAGTCGCGTCTTTAGACAAGTTCCATGGCTCAAGGCAGTGGACATTTAACCGTTAATCACTTGCCCCAGTCATTACTCGACTCATACGAGCTCTTTAATATCGTCATATCATCATTTATTTCCTTCCTATCTGACTTCATTCCAACTTTATTCAGTTTGATTTTTCATTCCTTCCTTCGACAAATTCTACTTTTAAGTTATCTTTCCACCATTTTATTTTTAGTATCTTTTTCTTTCTTTTCGTATCATTTTTTCCATACATTTTCTAATCCTTACTTTATTGTTCTTTCGATTTTCGTTCTTTTTCGCTTTTCTCTACTAAATTATATTATCCTTTCTTTCTAGCTTTCTTTCGTTTTTTTCTGTCTGTCTTTATTTAATTTCTTTCTTTTATTTTTTTGTCTTTATTATTTTATTACAAGTAGAATTTGGGTTTATATGAAAAAACTAAGATGCTATGCGTTAAATTTCAAATATAAATGCTGTTAATTAGCCTGAAAATTTCTGTTTGAAATTCGGGCATCTGTTTGTATTCGAAAATGTTTGCTGACTGTTATAAGAATACAAATAAGTAGAATTCCTTTCTTTATTTCTTTTGTTTCGTCATTTTTCATTTGATCTTTCTTACTTTTTATGCATTTGTTTCTATTTTTCCCGCAAACTCAACATTTCTGTCAGGTAAATTCTCTCTCTCTCTCTCTCTCTCTCTCTCTCTCTCTATATATATATATATATATATATATATATATATATATATATATATATATATCCTGATTGAGCACTCTGGAAGAATGGTAGACTTTGAAAAACAGTAGCTACTCTGGCATGTACGCATCGCTCATTCCGTAATGAATTAGAGCACCCTGGCTATTAGGCGTGTTTAATGATAATATATACGTTAAAAAGTCTTCATTCTTCTACCGAGCGCCCATAGTCCAGAGGTAGAATCGCCGACTGACGCCAATTCAGTCGGGTTTCAATCCTGGGTTAAATGCAATCTGAGTCTAACCGTACTGATCTGTAATACAGCGAAACAGATCTGTCTGCGGATATATATATATATATATTATAAATTATACTTTAGAACATGTACAAATTACAATTTACTAGAAAAGTGTACATTTTGTTTCGACGTCGAAAGAACAATGTCTCATCAGGTTGTTAATAATGATGGTAATAAACGTTATTTTTCAAAAAGAAAATTAAAAAAATCTCAATTACCCCTTTAATTTTTCGACAATGTTTGTACAAAGTAAAGAGGATAAGAATGATGGAAAACAAATAAAAGGGAATCAAAAACAGTGAAAAAGAAAGAAAAGAGAGATACAGAAAAAATAAAGACCAGGATACAGAAAATAAAAGGAACACTGAGAAAATAAACATCAAAGAGGAAAACAGGATATATATATATATATATATATATATATATATAGATTAACAATCGACATATTTAATTCATTTGAATATTTTTAATAGCTACACCGATTTGAGTAGATACTATATTTTTAGTTAAATAGTATATTTATATATATTACTCTACTGGCCTGAATATTTTAGAGATTTTCTATTATGAAAACATGTGTCATTTGGCAGGATTCAAACATTCTTATTTAATTAAATTCATATGCAGTAATCCAAAAAGAAACTTGCATATATTATTTCTGATTCTATGATTAAAAAGAACGAAGTATATCAGTCAGTCAAATGCCATACGCGATTACACGCTTGGGCGATCATGTCTCGAAAGAGACATGACTGACTGGTCAGAAGATTATTCCGCAGTAGTTTACCACTACTTTCTGCGGTAGACTGGTTGCCTGCCAAGGCTATAGAACCCAATCTGTTTTGTTATTTAACCCATAACTGGTGGGAAGTGACGGATTAATACCTTTCCAAAGGTTATTTGCGCGTAAGTGAGCGCAAGGAATTCCAGTGGAATTCGAACTTGACTCCCCGATTTCTCGTTCCGAGCCGATATCCACTGCACCACAGCAACGCCTAAAATGCCAATTTAATAATGACCACATGTTTTGAAATAATAATAATAATAAACACATTTCGAGAATTGTTTGGGCCTATGTAATAATAGAATATTCTTCAATTTAACAAATTCTTTAAATGCTATTGTTTACTTTTACCTTATTCCCCAACTAAATTTTCATTTCGTGCTTTCATATGCTATGAGTTTGTTTATAGTTGTTATTGTTTTTAGCCCGTCTCTCTCTCTCTTTCTTTCTTTCTTTCTTTCTTTCTTTCTTTCTTTCTTTCTATTTCTCTTTTTCTCTTTCTCCTTAGCGAAGCAGCTAATCTGCAGGAAATATTCCCTTGCAACAAAGATAACATTTTACACCTGAATAAATAATATAAACCCGGAATTAAATCTTTTAATATGGGCCCATGAGTAGGGTAGGTGCAACACATTTCGTAAAAATGTTTAAGAGGTGCGGACTGTATTCAGGACAATAAGTATACTTGTAACAGAAAGGGCAGAATTTAAGAACATGATTAATGTATTTGTTAGAACTCACTAATAATGACTGTACCGAGTACGAGTTTTTAAGTATAAATCTCTTGATGAGTGTCTAACTCATTATGAAATTCTTTTGAGCACGTTAACCATCTTTATAGGGGTTAAAATCCAAACAAAAATGTGGGAGAAAAACTGGGTAAAATAAGTTGTTCTATTATTCAAATAGAGTGAGAGAAAGAAAGAGAGTCTACTTAGCCTGGATATTTATCTGAGAGCGAAAAAGGACACAGCATTCAATGGAATATAGTTCAGAATCTCAAGAAGGTGACTGTTTAACAAAAGAAAAAAAATGCAAATCTCTCTCTACTCCTCTAAATTAGTTGTTCACCACTGCTGTAGCTGGGTATTGAACTCACAACTCTTTGGATCAAGTCACAGGAACTAACCAACGTCTATAGAAAGAAATATAAAGGATAAACAGGCTGCTCTCTTACGGTAATGCTACAAGAACATCGTAAGGCCGTAACACGAGGGAAGATAGAAAAATCAGGCGTTGTTGACCACATATGAAAGGAGAAAGGGGATCACCGCCCCCTATGGGATGAAGTTGAAATAATAGATAGGAATCAGCACATATGCTAAGCTACAAAATTTTCTAAGCCGACCAAGCATAGTGACAAATAAAATATGGGAACCAGTAATACAGAATGCCAGATAAAATCACTAGTATCGATATAGCAATATGAGCTCTGGTAAAAAAAAAAAAACTAGATAAAAACATTAAAATCAAAAATACTTGTGAAAACCATTAACATCAAAGAATTGCAATATGAACTCTGGGAATAAAGGTTACTGAACATTAGGTTTATAAGTCTCAGAAATTTAGTTGTTCTTTTCCTTCAAGACTCATTGCCCAGTAGATATAGATATATAGTGTTTTGTGAGTTAAATACCTGGGTACAGTAGTGGTGAACAAATAACTTAGAAGGTTAGAAGTAGATAACTCATGACTACCAAAAGTGGCTCTGCGCAAGGATTGAGAATGATACAAACCAGTGATTATAAAAAGGGTTCGGTTCGAAATTCTTAGCACCTGAATAATGAGCGTACAAAGGTTGAAATTTCGTACAAATGGCAACAAAAATGAGGACAATAGTCCGAATAGTGTAAATGCTAATTACTCTCAGAAAAATAAACTAAAAAGGCAAATATTTTTCCACAGAAACCACAAAGACGGAACACATAAAAAGTTTTTTTTTTGTTTTTTTTTTTCTAGAGAGTAAATGATATATTTTCTGGAAGTTGAAATTCATCTTATATCAATCAATTAAGTGTCATACGTGATACACGCTTGGGCGATCATGTCTCGAAACAAACATGACTGACTAGGCAGAAGATTATCCCGCAGTAGGTTGCCATTGCTTTCTGAGGTAAACTGGTTGCCAAGCAAGGCTATAGAACCCAATCTGTAATGTTATTTGACCCATAACTGGAAGGAAGAGACGGATTAATACCTTTCCCAAGGGTATTTGCGCGTTAGTGAATGCAATGAATTCGTCTGGAATTCGAACTCGGCTTCACGATTTCTCGTTTCGGAACGATATCCAATGCTCCACAACGCCCATCCTTATTAATAATGATGTGGGAGATAATCTTAACATATTTCTACTTAAAGTGACGTACGCTCGTAACTTCTTAAATTTAATATTTCATTGAGCGTTTTTCTCTGGTTAGCATTTGTAGCATTTTCCCGTGCTTTGTGCTTTGATTTAAATTATAAGCTTCGATATGGGCCACTTTGGAGGTTCGGTATCCTTAAGAACTCTTTTAATTTTGCAATTACGCTCCTTTAAGTTGATACTGTTTCTAAAGCCGTATGTGTATTTTCAAACTCGCTGAGTCTGTTGCCATGTGTATAATATGTACATATCAACTACTCTTGTTGTAAAACTTGAAATTGCTGAGTAGTCATAGAAAGTGCTAAAATTTCTGACTAATTGATGATTGCGTAGAAACGTATGAAAGCATTAGCTATAATCGGTCAATTATCCACGGGGACATATATATATATATATATATATATATATATATATATATATATATAAACCAAAGTGCCATAAAAATAGTAACCAATAATTCATCAGAAGACTTGAGGAAAATTCAGACCGAAAACACAAGAATTATATATATATATCACAATCTGAAAGTATCACGCTATTTGAAAAGCACTAAATATCGCACATTTCTCAACTAGCATCAAAAATATTATTTCATGGTGGAAATAAAGTATTGACAGTTCTTGTTTAGTTTTTTGTTTTTTATGAAATGATGCACATGCGATTTTACAGCTGAAAACTTTGAATGAACTATCATTTTTACAAGAAAAAAAACAAAAAAACAACTTAAGAGACAAAGCACGAGAAAAAATAACAAAAGTAGAAATATAAACACACTTGAAAATGAATAGAGAAGGTAGCCGAAAGCACTTGGGACGATAAAAAATATACACACACACGATAACAATTATATACACACACATACAAGACACACAGGCGCGCGCGCACACACACACACACACACACACACACACACACACACACACACACGCACGCACACACATAGTCATCTGTAAATTCAGATCACATTTAAGGGGATAGCTATTTCAACAGGCATGCATTTTCAACCCAAGTTATCCATAGAATGGAGAAAAATTATAGTAAAAAAAGAGTGAGGAATGTTGGCAGTATATATATATATATATATATATATATATATATATATATATATATACTTGTTCCTCAGCGTTTGGTGAAACTCTGAGTTTCATGCAAGTGCCAATCATCAGGAAGCAATTGAAAATAAACCGTTGTATTATTTAAATGTTTTAAACTAAATTAATATAGTGAAGCAGTTTATATAAATACTGCATTTCAGAAGTTACAATTGCACCCTGAGCTTTCTTGTATTGTCTTTCTTCCTAACTGGTAAGCTTTTAAGAATTCCGAACCGAATCTCTGATACACCAGCAGCTGAAATAATCAGTTGTGTGAAAATCTTAGGCTAACGATTAAGACGGCAGGCACCTAATAAAGAACGGAGGGATAAAGTCTGAAAAGATGTTGGATAAAAATTAAGACGGGAAAATTTTTTGTATAGCAAATCGTCTATGATGTGGTGTTGCAAACATTCATTCAGAAACGTGTCGGAAACAGCAGAAAGAACATTACAATCATATGTCACTCAGATAAGTGCCATACCTGATACACGCTTAGACGATCATGTTTTGAAAGACACATGACTAACTTGGCAGAAGATTTTCCCGCAGCAGTTCGTCATTACTTTCTGCAGTAGACTGATTGCCATCCATAGAAATAGAACCCAATTGTCTGCTATTAAACCCATAACTGGAGCGAGAAGTGTCGGATCAATACCTTTCTCAAGAGTAGTTACGTGTAAGTGAATGCAAAGAAATTCAACTGGAATTCAAAGACGACACCTTAATGTCTTTTCCGAGCCGATATCCACTGTACAACAACGCACATCCTAAAAAAATCAGATGACTGTTAAATTCCGTATTGAAGTTGTCTAGATAGCTTTTAATATTTTCTTCATATTTTATATTGTTTACTGCTAAAATGGTGAACGTATTCATTGCCTGTCGCTGAAATGTACTTCTCTTTTAACTTTTAACTTGTGCCTATAGTAGCATACGAAAATGTTACCCATGAATTTGTCGATTTCCTATTTTCCCCACAAAAACTTTCTATTGTAATTTCGATTCATATACGTGTATATACGCCATTTCACAAGTCACTCAGAAAAGATAGTTTGAATGCATCGATTTTTAATTTCATAAATTCAATAATTTTGTTCGGATTAAAAATTAATATTTGTGATTCTGATTTGATTGGAATTTAACAGCTGGTTAATTGCATTATAAAATTCAAGTCTGTCATGCTTTATTTAATTTTAGGTGCAGATACCAAAAAGTTAACCTATAACGGAGAAATTAAACTGAATAACTAACCCTGCATTCTTGGTTATACTGCAAGATAAAAAGTAATATATAATCTCGTTCTACGCTCGGTTTGAGGCGGAGAAATATGCAGCATTTGGCATATCGTGGAAAGGATGTGAAAGGTTGAGATTAACTTTTAACAGAGGAGACGTTTTGTTAATTTTTGAGAACATCCGTTTGAATTTTATGAAGTATACGGGAATTAAATAAAGAGGAAACAACAAGAATGAAGGAAATCGAAAAAAAGAGAGTTGAAAGGGTAAAGGATAATTATAAAGTCAAAATAAAACAATGGAAGAATATACGTAAAAAGAAAAAAGTACAAAATAAATGAGAATAGAAAAAACGAATAAAAACAAAACAAAAGAAATCAGAAATAAAAAGGAAAATTGAGAAAGAAAAGAATAGAATGATTGCAAAGCAAAATAAGTGAAATGAAATCTAAATTAAAAATAATAACACAACCTATAAGAAATACTGAATAAAGTTTAAATGAATACAAACATATGAAAAAAAAAACAAGTTTTTATAAGACAGAAGAAATATGCGTTTAAAAAAGAAAAAAAATGAACGCTGTACAAACTTGTAAATTCTTGGCTTTCACTTAATTTAAATTATTTTTATTTCATGTTCGTTAATTTCTTAATGTACTTGATTGTTATTTAATTTTTATTTTATTTTAAATATATTCTACGGTTCTAAAATATAGTTAATGTTATATTATTAGTTTTAAGTTATGCTCACAAATTCTTTAGTATTTGGTGCCATGATGTGGTCGTAGGTAGTGAATTTGATTTCATGGCAGCATATGGAATTGAGATCCGATAATTATTCTTGGTTTATATATTTCTGAAAATGTAATTAAAACTCCATACTCAACGAGTGCAAAGTTTTGATTTATTGTTGAAAATAACTCAGCCTTTTGAATCCACTTATTAATTGCTTATAGTTTTTGGAAGTCAGGGTTAGAGATATTTAATCATTATTATTATTATGAAAACTTAAAGAATAGAATGGAAAAGAAAAAGTATCAAAACAGGAAGAAAATGAAAAGCAAAGAAAATGTAGGAAATGAAATATTAAACCAAAATTATAATAATTTTCCAAACTTTACTTTACGTTTCAGAAGTTTGCACACAGATTAAAATGTGTAAATTTTAGTTGTTTTTCTTTGTTTTTGTTTTATAATTATATCGCCCCAATCAAGGCATTTTATTGCCACTGTTGTGCAGGGGGTTACAGAGGAGGAAAGGTATGAGAAAGGTTATGGGGGGTGTCAGGAAGAGGGTAAGAGAATGATGAAAATACTGATGAGAGTGGTGTGGACGGAAAAAGAAGCATGAGAGAAAGCATGAAGAAAGAAAGAAAGAAAAAGAAAGAGAGAAAAAGAAAGAAAAAGAAGAATCAATCTTAGTATTGAAAGAAAGAAAGAAAGAAAGAAAGAAAGAAAGAAAGAAAGAAGAAAGAATTGTAGGATTTTTTTTATAATCATATTGCACCAAGCAATTTATTTTACTTCCACTGTTTTGAAGGGGGTTACATAGGAGAAAAGTTATAAGAAACAGTGATAGGCTATAGGGGGTGTCAGGAAATGGGTAAGAGAAGGATGAGAATATTGATGAGAGTAGAGTGGACGAAGAAAATAGCATGAGAGAGAGACGATGCAGGTTAGTGAGTGTTGACTTTACATTTAAATTCTTGGAGATTGTAGCTGTAGGGGAAGCAAGTAAACGGAAGGGAATTCCACAGGCGGGAAGTGCGAGAAACGAAGCTGTTGGAGTAGATTTTGCGCTTACATTTTATTGGTTTCAGAGTAAAAGGGTGGGACCTATTTGCTAATCTTGCGGCTCGAGTAAGTGTTGCTTTGAACATCAGCATTCCATATACTGTTCTTTTGTTTTTTTGCAGTTATGACGAGTACAAAAATGACATCGTTGTTTACCAGCATTTATAGGTTGCACGATAGTAAAAGCACATTATCAAGTCGAGTTTTGTTGCAAATGCAAGTCATATGTGCACTTTATTAAATTTGTGTCCTTCTCTTTGCCTTTACATTCTCTTTGCATCTGGAACATGTGCACATATGCGCAAATAAATGCGCCTCATTCCAAATTAAATCGCTAATTCAAATCACTAACGCCACATTATTATTTTCTCAGGCGGAGTCGAGACAACATATGCAGAAATAATGTATTTCTATCTGTACAAAATAAAGGCAACTGCCTACTGACATTCAGTTGTTAAGTACTGACATTGTAAAAAGTTACAGTCTATCGATGAAAGAAAAATAACTATAGGGCATTGATCAATACAAGAGTAAAATTAAATAATTGCAATCAAATTTTTGCAAAAAAGACATTTGATAATCTATCTTTCTAAGATTTTTGTTCCTATGTCCTTTTAATCTGGCTTTGGTTTCGATAATGTTTCTAGGATTATTATTAAAACTAAAAGAAATGTTTATCCTGTAACGGACGCACTATTATATTGAAATGCTTAATTTTCTTGTACAGACGTTGAATAAGAATTTCAGATAATTAAATAAGTTCAGCAGATACACAAAAATAGAAAGGGGTATAAGACAAGGGTTTATCTTCTCACCAGATCTATTTAATCTATATAGCGAAGTCCTGCCGGAATTCGTCATTGGCAACCGCAATCCAAACAATATAAGATACACAGATGATACAGTGCTGATAACAGATACAGAGATAAAATTAAAAGACATCCTACAGGAAGTAGTTAAATAAATCGGAAAGAAATAACTACATATAAACTTCAAGTAAACTAATCAGTAAAAAGGGGAGCCCAAAAGTCCAATTACAAACTGAGGGCATTAAAATCAAACAGGTGAAGAAATTTAAATACCTGGGAATTGTTCTAACAGAAGAGGCAATCTGAGACATTGAGACCCGAAGGAGTATTGGTATGGCCAAATATGTATTCCAGAAGCTGAGTAGAGTGTTAATAGATAAGAAAATTTCGCTGGAACAAAAGAAGAGAGTACTGGATTGATATGTTATGTCTTTCTTTCAATATGGCGGTGAATGTGATGTCTTTCTTTCAATATGGCGGTGAATATGGACAATCTCAACAAAGATAAGTGTAAGACTTGAAGCAGAAGAAATGTGGTTTTACAGAAGGATGCTGAGGATAACTTGAAACACGTAAGTAACGACGAGGTTTTGGAGAAGATGGGCACAAAAAGGAAACTGAAACTTAACATCAGGAAAAAAACAGCTTACTTACAACGGGGAGCCGAGTTCGAATTCCAGTTGAATTCCTTGCATTCGCTTACCCACAAATAAGCTTAAGAAAGGTATCAATCCGTTTCTTCCCTCCAGTTATGGGTTAACAAATAGGACAGGTTGGGTTCTATAGCCTTGGCTGGCAACCAGTCTACCACAGAAAGCAATGGCAACCTACTGCGGGATAATGTTCTGCCCTGTCAGTCATGTCTCTTTCGAGAGATGATCGCCCAGAGCGTGTATCACTTATGGCACTTAACTGACTGGCTTACTGAATGATGGCGAAAGGCTTGGAGATTCTGATGCCCACGGGATGGATAAAAGGGAAACAGACAATATAATTCAACGTATGACAAACTCGATGAACTTTAGACGAATGGCGATTGACTGAGATAACAGTAGAAGGGGTACTAAGAGCGACAGGTGATAGGGTTAGGGTTGAAGGCCATGATCGACTAAGTTCTGAAGGGATACGGCACATAAAAGTAGTTGGTGAAAACGAAGGCGGTGATTCAAATTATTGTTCGGGATTAGTTATCGAGATATTTATAAAGAAATAACGACATTAAAGCAAAATCTCAAATGAAAGATTACTAAATGAGATATCTGTCAGATTAATCGACAACGGAATGTCTTCGTTCAATGAGATAAGCATTATCTGTTCTTTTGAATAAAGACATCAGATTAAAATCTTATTACTTTCAACAAGAGAATATTTTGTACAGTGCTTCGGTCAAAATATGAATCCAGAAAACGCATTGAACAAAATTCACATATTTCTCGATATTTTATTCTAATTTATATTGATTTTATTGACAGGTTCAAGAAAAGATAAAAAATAATGAGAATACATGAAATATTTTTAAAAATTAACGATAATTTCTTGTCTGACATTTTCAAATAAAACCTGCACACACACACACACACACACACACACACACACACACACACACACACACACATATATATATATATATATATATATATATATATATATTTGAATGAATGAAATTCCATGAAGATGAAAAGAATAATTTGAAAGATTTCATCGAATTAAATTATCAATTAGAAAAAAATAGAGAGTTCAACTGATAATATCCAGAGCAAATATATTGAGGAAAGAAAACAAAAAAAAAGTTTATGTTTTGATTTTTCTTCTCAGTATATATATATATATATATATATATATATATATATATATATATAACCAATCGGTTGTCTAACCGTACTGATGAGCTGTGATACAGCGAAACAGATCAGTCTGCGGATGACTTTATATATATAAAGTCATCCGCGGACAGATCTGTTTCGCTGGGTAGAAGGAGATATAATTTTAGTGTGTGATATGCCATGTAAACATACGCCAGTATCTAAGAGTGTTCTAATTCATTACTGAATAAACGATGTGTAGATGTTAGAATAGCTTCTGTTTTTTTTAAATCTACCATTCTTCATCCGGGTGTGAGAACTTAAATATTTATCAGAAGACAGATATATATATATATATATATGTATCACTTTGGCATTTTTGTTCCTGCTATATTCACAATTCCAAACATTTCTCTCAAATCTCAGTCTGCAACGTAAAAATATTTCCTGGACTCAACTTTCACTGCTAGAGAGCCCTAAATGCGTCTAGAAAACAGAAATTGCTAGGCATTGTGATCATGTTAACTACTGCGCTACGACAGGTGTCTAGGGACCAGTTCATATGTCAGGTTATGTGTGTGAGGTTCAAAACGTCCGCTAGGTTGGAAATATGCTTATATATTTTCACCAGACGGCAGGAATCAAGAAAACGTGAGGTCGGTGGGTCAGAAATTTGGGTTAGAAAGTTGGTAGGGAAAGATTTGTGAGGAAGAGAGATGGAAGTGAAGAGAAGAAAGAGAAGTTATATGTCACAAAAAATGCTGAGGTAGGAAAGAAAAGAAGGGAATCAAATGACCATGAGAAAGAAATGGATGATTACGTCATTGGTTTCGTCGTTATAGAATCTCTATTTCGAAGATTGGATAATTGGACCGACATATCTATTTCGAAAAATGTCTTCAGCGATTTCTGTCAAAAAAATTACCCATATCCCTATCTTTGCTCACAGAACTTGTGGTAAATATCGGCAAACTCTAATAAATACGCTTTGACAAGAAAGCATGAAAAGAAAGATGCCTATACAAGTCCGTGTGTAGTTACGCATTAATATATGAGAGCGTGGAATTGTATTGAATAAA